>JAVCKT010021699.1:0-10250 GCA_032273925.1 Rhynchotus rufescens
CTGGTAAAGTCAGCACAGAAGCACATAATGATGGGAAAGTGTTTCTGGTCAGGTGTGAGCCCTCTCCTACATCTCTGCTTCCCAGATTCATTCACTTTGGATGATTTTTCATTCCCCTTCCCCTTATAGAGATGTCCCTTAATCATTTGTGGATACCTGAACTGGGATGGCTGGCATTAAACATAAAATAAATACTTTTCACATAAAATTGTTTTAATGGTGAGACTTAGAGGTATTTTCCAGCCTGATTTGTTAGAGAACAAGGACATCAGATACTTTCTAAACTGAGAAATCACTGAAGTTTTTTATGCTTTCAAAGAAGATGCATGAAAGCTTTAGCACCATAATAATGTCTCCCTCTTTCAGGGTAAGAATGAAACTTGCAATCCACGCAGGCAGCAAATTTAGAAGTCTTTTATGTCCTGAAGCTTAACTGTTGGAAACTGTTGGCCAACACCTCTGCAGGGTGGGAGACATGGGCAGGAGACAGAAAAACAGTGAATCCGGATGTGTTCCAAGCCTGCTCCGGGGAGCACATTTCAGAGCAATATGGAGTGGAGCAGGAAGGCCTGGCCATAAGTATTACGAGAAGCTAGATCCCTTTCCGAAGAAGAACAGTGAAAGGAAGGAAGGAAGGAAAGAAGGAAGCGCTTCAATGCCATCCTATAATAGATTTATTTAGATTTTGTGGGGATTACTTATTTATTTATTTATTTTAAGGAGCAAGCATTTGAGTGACTTCCAAGGCAGCTCAGAAAGCTTCAGCTCATCACATTTCTGGTCTCTGAATTGAAAGTTTTTCAGGGTTACACAACAACAACTAAAACTGGAAAGCTTTCAAACCACTTCCAAAATGCAACAGGAAACTGGGGTGACTGCTAACCCAATGCTAGCGTGCGCTCTGCTCCGGGCCGGGCGTTAGGTTGGAATACCCAATTTCATTTGAAGGATTCAAGTTGTTTTCTTTTTGATTTAATCTCCTTCTCAGAACAGCATTATTCTGGAACCAAGATGTTCACATTGTTTTGTTTAATGTTTTACAAACAGGCTGTTGACTGAAGTTGTCACTGAACAAAAATTCACCCCTACTTGTTTGCATAATGGGAAAACATAGTCATAAAATGGGTGTAACAACAGCTCAGTACGTATTAGGTTAAGGTGCAATGGGAGAATAAAGCTAATAAGATAGTGAGCCCTAAACTCAAAATGCCATCATTAAATTGAAAATTGAATTTACTGAAAGCCTTCAAAAGACAAAACTAGATACTCATATGTCACTGAAGTTCTGAGCAAGTTGATGAAAATCAGAGTTCAAGTTCTGCTCCTGCAGCTACTCTATCCAAGAGGGACTATGTAAAAATAATAAATACACTATAGAAAGGCTTCTGCTGTTTCCTGTGTAGTAGCTCTTCACTGGGTATAAGTAGATACTGCTTTAGTTCCTAATTCAGCCACTGAACCGCTTTAATCCCTTTTAAATATGGGAATATTACTTACCTCTCATATCTAGCTGAGGGGAAGATTTTCATAGATACCAGTTTTCATGGCCAATATGCTGATCCCATAAATATATTTGAGTAGCCAACCTAGCAAGATCCTACCTTCGGGTCAGATAATTAATAATATCTTGTTGATTTTCAGAACTCTGAGACTGATCCCTATATATGCTTTGGGAGGAACTCTGAACCACATGTGGCGTTTACCCCCGTGGAAACGCTGAGATTTCTCTATTTCTATCTCACTTCTATCCTGCCTAGCTTCACTGCTCCATTTTTAGCTCCGATAAGTTTTTCTTTTTTGGGAGGCAAATATATTTGTAAGTATGATTAACAAAAGTCCTGTAAATTTCATCACCCTTCCTGCTCTAAAGAACAAAACAAAGTGCTAGAGGAGGTTCATAATGTGTGCATACATGCCCAGGAACAACAGCAGCTCCATAGAAAGTAAAAGCAAAAATAAGCACGGGTTTGTGTCTCAGCCTTAGAGGAAGGTGAAAACACTTCCTGGCAATATCTGAGAACCATTTGCAGCAACTGATCCATGAGCTTCAGTGAGCAAAAAATGTTTTAAAATCCTCCCCCACTCCCTTTGCTAACCTTTACCAGGTAGCACAACCTCTAATGCAATTCATAGTGCTTTGAGTTGTGTAAAATAGCTTGTCCATTTTGAAAATCAAGATTTGTGCAATGTCTCTAAGATTTATATTCCTAAGTCTGTTTAAGATTTGGTAGTAATAAGCGTCTTAGGACTGTTCTGCAGTCTCAGTAGGCTGAGCAATGAACATCTGATCTGACTTCCTATCCTCCCCACCTCGCCTCTGAAAGGGGAAAATCACGTGCCTCGTTATTATTCCCATGAATGAAGTGTGGAGCATAACACTGACTTACATAGTTCAGAAATGTCGAGGGAGGTTCTTTTATACTTTAAAAATGTCCTGAGCAACATCAGACCATGTAAAAAAAGAGTTCATAATTATGACACATAATTATTATTGTGCTCGGGAGACTTTAAGAAGTAGCCTGGAAAAGTTCAAATCTGGCTCATTTTAGAGCACGCCCAAAATACTGGGCAACCTTTTTAGATGGTTTTGATTGACTCAGGAGGCGATTTCCTAAGAATGTCAAGCACATTTGGGATCTTAGGTCATTTGGGGCACGTCTCCACTGTGCTGTGCCAAGTGGCTCAGAGCAATCCAATTTTCAACATACAGACAGATTAACTCAGACCTAAGAGCAATATATATATATATATATATATATATATATATGTGTGAGTTAGTGTTGGCCTGCACTTATTCTGTACTATTTTACCCAGCTCTAGAACTAGAATATCTGGTGCCAGTTTGGGAATCTCAGCACCATGTTCTCTCTCTTATTATAGACATGCAATTAACTGTTTTGCAAAGTCCTCCCCATCATCCTACTATGTGGCTTCATTTATACCAGTCAAAAACCCAGCACAGATATTCATGAGCATAAATATATATATACACAACTATTACCTGTGCTATCGAGGACAACACAAGTAGGATTAGAGTTCCCGGTGCAAGATCCTTTACAGTTGCATCAAATTTCTGTCTTGGGGCTACTGAAAGAGACTACTGAAAGTCAAAGTGAATTCTCCACATAGCTGCATGTGTGACAGTGTGTGTGATTGCTGCCGGCAACAGCAACACTTAGATCATGCCAACAAAACACCATTTTTGAAATATGATGATTTGCTGATGGCAGCAGTAGAGAGTGGAAGCAAGTCAGTAGCTTTGATTTGGGAACTGTTTTGTCCCTTTTAGAGTCCTAGGATGTTTGTGAGTATTTTCAAGGGACAAGAGCTTGAATCAGTCAATAATAAAAACATTATAAGCCTAAATGTGTTTTTTATTTAAGGTTATATTGGCTCCTCATTACAATTTGCTTCATTTTCACACCTCACATTATGAGGTTCTTAAAAAAATAACTCAGTAGTTTCCAGTTTTTGTTTGTTGTTATATAAGACTTATAAATGTTAGGTCAAGAGTCTCCAGTGAGCTGGGCTCCAGTGTTTGTTTAAAGCCATGAGTAAAGCAAGTCATATGAATGTTTCCAGAGACTGTATTCCAAGAAGTATTTTTGGAAACATTAATGTTGTGTTTTTTAATGAAGGCCACATTCTGAGGCTACGACACCATATGTCACATTCATTTCTGTACTAAAAAAAAAAAAAGAGAGAGAGAAAAGAAAAAAGAAATGGAAACTATGTTTGGCTTTTAAGTGTTTTTGGAATAGTGTCTGTGCATGCTTGTCATTGTTCCTTGGATGGAAGAAGAGTTCTTGGTCTGTTAATCTAGTCCATCCAATATATATTACATTCTGGGCCTGCCTCTCTTCTGCCCTAAAGTGTGTGCAGTCATTTATACTCAGGCAAAGTGAATGAAGAGCTGAGGAAAAAGACTACCACTGGGAGAGGTTTTGTAAATTCATTTTCCATGAATATATTGGCTTCCCTGTAAACCTACATATGAACTTTTCTTCAGCTGAAACCAGCTTAAAAATGTGGAAAGCACTTTCTGTTTTCCATTGAAAACTTAAAATTTTGTGAGGACAAGTGAATCTTTTCCCGTAAGACTGTCAGTTAAAGCATTTGTAAGAGTGTCAGTTAAAGCACCCGAAAATCATAAGCAACCAGTAACTGATTTCTTTTTATTTGTTTCCACTTGGTAGAGGTCTCAGTTCCTAATATAAGTAGTTATTCCTGGTCACTAAATGTGTAGTCTAGCAATTTCTATCACTGAAAATCACATCTGCAAAGGCACCCATTTTTCTTTCTGACAGAGGAGTCTTCTAATTTACACCACTTCTTAAATTGGTGTCATCTACAAATCTCCTTAACATACTGAAGGTTTGTATCAAAGTCATTAATAAAAAATGTGAATATTTTGTGTTGGCCAGATTTTTTTGGTAGCTGTTATAGGGAATGATCTGTGCAGGTTTCCAGGCCTTCAAGAAGGTTTCTTGCTCATCTGAAATGTAAATATGTTTCCACAAATTGAACAACTCCATCTCTCTAGCACTAGCCCAAAAAAGTTCAATTCCAGGACCAGGTTTTTCTGGGCAATACTGAAGTACAAATAATGATGAATGGTTGTTATATTTTCTGATAAAGACGCAGTAAAGAATTTGCTTGCCCATGCCACTGGGTTCCTCCAGCAAAATGGAGATGTTTTTCTAGGTATTTCTTCTAATGTAAGAACATGCAAACAAACATGCAACAGACAAATAATTATCTCAAATATCTTGTCTACCGTAAAGGGCTACCTGCATTCCTATGAGTGCTCTTGAGAGCCCATCCTGATCCGAATGCTGTTTCTTCAGAACATTAGAAGCATAGAGTAGGGTCACCACAAAGGTTTCTGATCTCTGTTTTCATCCACATACCGAGTTTTAAGACAGATCTGGAAATTTCTAGCTATGTTGTATTTCTAGCTGCCTGATGTTTCCAGGTTTCTGAGTTTTTAAGTTATTTTATATAATTAATGTCAGAATCTGTATTCTTCAAAAAATGCGACACAGTGGATATATTTAGTTTAGGTGTTGCAGAGTCTCAGCATAGGAAATTAAAACAAAACTAACATTTTTCTTTTACTTCATAGATTTCCGATGAATAGAGAAAGCTACTGGGACCACATGTGCTTGGTGAACTGATGTTACGAGGCAGATATGAGAAAGACGAGTGAACAGAGTGGTGGCTATCAGGCTGTAAACACACAAGGAAATAAGCTCAGTTACCAAGGCTCATGTCCAAAAAGCCCTGAAAAGGGGATGAAAAGATTGCAGAAGAGATTTCTCCACAAGGATGGCAGCTGCAATGTGTACTTCAAACACATCTTTGGGGAATGGGAGAGCTACGTAGTAGACATATTTACCACATTAGTGGACATCAAGTGGCGCCATATGTTTGTGATATTCTCACTCTCCTATGTTCTTTCTTGGCTGTTTTTTGGACTAGTCTTCTGGCTGATAGCAATCCAACATGGAGATTTATTCAACGATGAAGAAATAACCCCCTGTGTTGCGAATGTCCACAGCTTCACAGGGGCGTTCTTATTCTCCCTTGAAACCCAAACGACCATCGGTTACGGTTACCGCTGCGTTACGGAGGAGTGCTCCGTCGCCATCCTCATGGTCATCCTCCAGTCAGTGTTAAGCTGCATCATCGACACGTTCATAATTGGGGCAGCCCTGGCTAAAATGGCCACCGCTCGGAAAAGGGCTCAAACCATTCGTTTCAGCTACTACGCGGTGGTGGGCCTGAGGGATGACAAGTTTTGCCTCATGTGGCGCATTGGGGATTTCCGCCCAAACCACATGGTGGAGGGCTCCGTGCGGGCTCAAATGCTGCGCTACCGGGAAGACAAGGAAGGCAGAATGACCATGGAATACAGGGACCTGAAGCTGCTAAACGACCAAATCATACTGGTGACTCCCGTGACGGTTGTCCATGAAATCGACAGCGAGAGCCCCTTGTATGGCCTCGACCGGAAAGCTCTGGCCAAGGATAACTTTGAGATCTTGGTTACGTTTGTCTACACAGGTGATTCAACGGGGACCTCGCATCAGTCACGAAGCTCCTATGTCCCCAGAGAGATTCTTTGGGGCCACAGGTTTAATGACGTTTTGCACGTGAAGAAAAAATACTATAAAGTGGATTGCTTACAGTTTGAAGAAACCACAGAGGTTTATGCTCCTTACTGCAGTGCCAAACAACTAAATCGTAAGGAGCAAGAATGGAACAGAACTGAAAATGCACAGGACAGAGAAACAGAGGCGCCAGCACTGGAGATCAAGCCATTTAGCACAAACCAAAAGTCATTTAGTGCAGTTGCCCTGATCACCAGTTGTGAAGATCCAGAAGACCCAGTGGCAGCTGTCAACGAGCCTTCTGGAGAAGTCTCTTATCAGAAAGCAGCTGTGACCTTAAGTAGACTGTCACTGGAATCCCAAATCTAGCTTTCCACTGCATTTCAAATCCCTTCCAAACTTCATGCAGCACAGCTTTTAGAATATAAACAATGAACATATGCACAAGTATTTATATTATAAACCTCACTCTGACAGCATGCCTACATTGCAATACAGAGCTCAGCTGCTTGAACGAGCTCCATACTGTTCAGTGTGGGTATCAGTAACAGATTAGCATTGGCACAGTAAAACAGCTTGCACTGGGTTGACTAGACAGCTACTGTAGTTCAGCAAACTCATTCTCAACTCTTTACTACCCCGCAGGGACCAATGTTGGACATGCCAAGACAGAGATAATGATCTCGTCAGGGAACAAAAACAATATAGTGTGCCCTGTAGGTCAGATTTCTCGAAGCTGTCTAGTTTATTTGGATGCCCAGCTCCCAATTGCTCTAGAAGGCTCTGAAACTCCCCCAGCATGAGAGCAGACGATTGCTCTTCCATGACAAAGGCACCTCTCTAGCAAGTTATATAAAGCCAGGGATTATATTGGGAAATTTGTGAGGCTCTTCATTATGGGAGAGAGTAAACTGGTGTGGAAACTGAAGCCAGTATTACTGGATAGCTCAGAAACCTGCTCACACCCTCCCCAGCCCTGTGGGCTCCACAGTTGGATCCTGGAGAGTTTTTCTAATTTCCTGGTTGCGAGTCATTCCCAGAACTGCCCCTCCCTCGGCAGTTTGAGGTGTGTGGTATGTCAGATGGCTCGGGTCTGCACAAAGATTTTGTTTCATGGCTCTGATGGCCAAACCTGCTCATTTGCATCCTTCAGAAATCAAAAAGGGACCTCGAGTTCGAAATCAAAATCAGCAAAATCAGGTCGAGCCTCAAAGAGGAAGAGCAGCCTAGTTTCAGAATGAGCTTTCCAGGACTTTGACTCTAAATGTCTTTTCATTTCAGAATGTCAGTCTTGCTTTTATTTTGGTATATTTTGCTTCTTAAGAAAGAAAAAGGATCAATGTGGACAACAAACAGTATGAATTTGTCAAAGAGACAATTTTAATTTACCTGCAGTGATTTTGCAAAAATGATCCTTCACAGAGAAATTCAATGTATTTCAGCTGCCAGCTCAGTTTGGGAAAAAAAAAAGACTAATTATCAGTATTTTGAAGTTGCCTGTGACATGGAAGTTCCACGCTGTGCACATTTCTGTTATTATCTAATATACAATATTTCATCATGCCTTTCTTCTGATGATTATGATTAATTTGATTCATGTTTTAGTTATTCTGATAACATAGAAATAATTACCTCTGATCTTTTGCCTAAACTGTGATTTATCCATTAAGAAGCTAAGTGTCTACTTACTGGTCAAGGATCTCTCCAGTTATTGGAAGTCTTTTTGTTTTCCCAGTGGAGTTCATCCCATTGTAATATGGGTGTTGAGAGAGCTCGAGGCAGTACGCTGGACTTATCCTGGAAATGTCCATCCATCTTTATTAACTGTTGAAGGAGACAGGATGACTGGTGTGGAAATGTTGGATAACTTTTCATTTTTAGACTGCTAAATTAGGTCAGATGAGTCTATCTCATCATTCTGACTAACAAAGTTTTTATGAATTAATCATGTATAATGAAGAAAAATGGCATACTGATTTTTTTTCTGAGACTTACTGCATACAATAGTATTGCTGCATTTAAAAAAAATGTATCTTGCATTTCATTTTTGCTATCACTTGTATTCTGGATCATATCTAATCCCTTTAAGTAAAACCAACCATATTAACAAGCCTGAAGGTAAACGATTATTCCTAGACTCATTAATTATCCTATCTTATATGCTGCATCATTAGTAACATCTGTCAATAACTGGCAGTACAAAAGATCTCATCTTGGATGTATCCTGGATTTTAGGGCTGCAGATATTGGGAAAATGATCTGAAGGAAAAAAAATGGGAAGGAATTCAGCAGGAAAATGTGTAAAGCACTCCATAATTATGTGGTGTTGCAAAAAACACCATACAGGATGTATAAAATAGGATATAATCATCACGACGTAATCCTTCCATACTTTGAAGTATCTTTTCAGAATCTTGGCCTGTTGATATTATTGGATGTTGGGCACTACACAGAATAAAATCCCAAGATCTCAAAAGAGGGGAAGTTTTGAAATAGCTGAAGGTGTTTGAGTCCAAAGAAGAGAAGACAGAGGAGACACAGAAACAATCTTCAAACACACACACAAAAATGAAGCTCAAGGGACAGTCTGTTCCCTATATGTGGTGAGTAGGACAGGAAGTGGGTTTAAACTGAAGCCAAAGAGTTTCGTTAGACATTAGGCAAAACTGTCTTCTGGAAGGTGGAAGAGCAGTGGCCCAGGTCTCTGGAAAGGGCTTCGAATATTGATGGTGATGGCTTTCAAGAGCCAGTTGAAAACCATCTGTCAGGAATGATACAGGAAGGGTCAATCCTACCATGAACTTTCCTATCATATTTTCAACTATAATCCCCTGATTTTCAGGGGGTGAAAAAAAATTCCATAATATGAAATCTACTTAATTAGCTCACTCTACAAATATTTGCATGCATGAGGATTTGCTTAATTACATAGGTAAAGCTACTGAGAAGTATGAGATGGTACTGAGATAAGCACTCAAAATCCCTCAAACATTTTAAAAACGGGCATATTTCAACTGCTGTTTGCAAAGGTAATTTCCCTTACTAGGCTGTGCGTCTCAGCTCTCTCCCCGGCATCTCTCGTGCAAGCCTCTTGTGGTGAAGAAAATTCCTTCCTCAGAATGACTTTCCTGTAAGCAAAAATACCAGGAGTCAGAATCAGAGTATGGTCATATGCTTCTTGCTAGAGATACATATAAATATGTGAGCATGTATAGTAATGTATGCTTTGGCATATAAGTCAACCACTAACTGATGAGGGTCAGGAAGAAACTTCTCTCCTGGGCATGTTAATTCATAACAGGCTACTATATGGTTTCTTCTACTTTTATCTGCAGCATCTGATACCAGCCGATGCTGGAGACAGGATATTAGGTGAACCACTGCTCTCAACCCGTCTGGCTTTTCCTGTGTATCTCTGTTTGATATTTTAATTTCATTTATTACAGTATAAAAAATATGAATAATAATTTATAGCAATGCACACATTGCATTTTTATGAATAAAGACTCAGAAATAAAGAATGTGCCACTATCGCATGCCACGCGAGAACACATTTTACTTCCATATCTCATGCACTGACGGGTCATGGAAAGATTGGTGAGCCGCAGAGTGCTCCTCTGACTTGAAAAGGGGCCGAGTTACAAGCAAAACCACAAAGTTAAAAATACATTTTCAAAACGGATGCTTCTTAAGCATGGGCTGTTTGTTTTGAGGATCAAGCCATGCACACGTCTCGGATACATGTGAGTTCCTGAGGCTCCTCTCCCCATGCAAACACTTCTGCATGGTGGCTGCACCCAGACTTGAATAATGTAACCTGCAATTGCCTTGTCTGCTGCAGGATCTTTAATAGTGCAGGGAGAGGAGAGAGGCATGGATAGAGGTGGGGAAGGGACTCAGAAACTCAGAGTGTGGAGATTCCTTCCAAAACTCTCATTTAGGCAGAGCCTGACTGCGCTTTTCGTAGAGCTGGTTCTTAGATCCTCCTTGCCTGGGAGAGGATCTCTAGGAAGGCTGTTTCAGTGCATTCATATGGTATCTCCTGAGTGAACCGGGGGCTTTGGGTACATAGTGGGGAGAACTCCTCGCTCATCTGCTATTCTAGATGCAAATGCTCCCCGGTGATTTTTACTTGGC
>JAVCKT010021701.1:0-20050 GCA_032273925.1 Rhynchotus rufescens
CCTAAAGCAAGTGGAAGTTCAAAATCAGACCTCTCCTCTGAAGGAACAAGTGATAAGAGTGAGATATGGGAGTAGAATTACGGGTTGCTAACATCCCTCAAAGGCTTCTAGCTTTAGTTCTGAGACTTATCATGGGCCAGATGTTTATGGCAACAGGTTTCCTCAGGATAATGTATCTATTCCATACACACAGATAAGGGAACTTTGAAAAATTGCCATAGAAAATATACCCATATACCCTGCTTTCCGATATTTTCTAAAATTAATGGAAAGACTCCAGTGGTTTAATTATCTATAGTCCACCATCTGTCTCAGAAAGGTTGTCTGGCTCTGCTAGACTCATAAAATAGGAATAAAACAAATGCTTCTAAATTTGCAGCATTTATGTGCCAGGTAACCTCTGTTCTGTTTCCAGCCATTATTAATCTCAATTCTATCACTAATTTGCTGATTTAATGACTTCAAAACATCTTCTAGCAGATTGTTATGCGTATAGGAAGGTACTATTGCCTTTGCGCAGTCTGTTCATTTTTTTTTTCAGAGGTGAAAAGCTGCAACAACATATTTCAGATTCACAAAAGACACAAAGAGAAATTGTTGACAGAATTTCATCACCACTATGCTGTGAAGGAGTCATCAATATTAACTAGACCTCTCCTGCACAGTTCACATACTCTGAGGCTAGCTTACATTCCCCCAAAGGAACAGATTTTGAAGAGTACTGAAGGGAAGATTTGGGCCTCTGTTTTGAACCAAATTCTCCTACAGTTATACCAGCAGGAATACTCTATTCTTGAATGATACTGTATTTATCAGAGAACTAAATCTATACACTATCTGTACCAGTCAAGGATCTGAGCATTTTCACACAGTTTCTCCCAAAATGCAGCTGCCTGCTTACATACAACATATGGTGGCAAATGTAGACAAAAATAGCATTTACATGTGTTGGTCTTTAAGTATTAGCTTGGATATTAAGGAGCAATAGTGGCTAAAAAACGTATCAACAACAGTGTGGAGTGATCTGCCTTCAGGATATTATTTCTGTACATAGAGCATTAGTGTTTGGAATATTGTGCAATCCATGACTGAGAAACTCTCACCTCACTGGTCAGCATTTGATGTCTCAATGAGGCATGAAGACAGCAAATCCCTTGGTAGTTAGCAGGAGACATTGATTCATTTCATGGGTCTCAAGAGGGCAAAGACCAAACTTAATAACCTGAGAAGTGAACGTTTTGAGAAGTCTGATGTCGAGCTGGGCCTCATATTTGAGCTGCTGACGCTTACTCAGCTGAAAGTTGTTCACTTTGTGGAAATTTCTGAGAAGGCCAAAAATAACAGCACTCTGTTCTTCTTTGGAAATGCTAATTCCCTACCCCCTTCCTTTTCATTCAAGAGTTCAAGATGCTAAATCAAGGGCCCTACCTAACCTCTGCTCTCTCCCTTTCTACCCTTGAAATCAAGAGAAGGACATCAGTGGACATGAATCATGCACACAGTGGTGGTGTCAAGTGTGCTTCATTGTAGACAAGGGTGATCCCATTAATAAGGTACCCCATGTGCCCCACTCCGTGCTTAGCTCTAGCTTTTGAGATGGACTGTTGACTCTCTCCATGACTAGGTCAGCAATATACTGGGGGGTCTGAAAACGATCACTCCCATCAGCTCAGTCCCTCTTTTTCCAGGGAGAATAACAGTTAGAAACTAGGAGTTGAACCAGTGGGAGAGGTGAGAAGGCAACCTTTATGAACAGCTTCAATTACAGAACTTGAAATTTCAGTGGGAAATAACAATTATTTGCTATCCCACTTTATTTACTGAAAAAGGCCAAATGCAAGGGGTTTTTTTTGTGAGCAATAACTGAGAATCTCAGACGTCCAGTCTTCCAAGGGGAATGAAAAAGAAATAAAACAAGGAAAGCAGACTTCGCATAGATGCTTCTATTTCATCAAACCTTTCCTCCCCAGAATACTTTAGAAACTTTTCCACCCTTCACTGCTGAATGACAATTTGTCTCATACATTAGGTTTCTGACATCCTTCCTGCAACTTCCCAAAGTAGAAGAAAAGCTTTACCAAGGAGATAGCTGTATGTCATGGCTTACAAAATAAGAAACCTTAGAGATAAGGCCCATCTGAAAGACTTCTTGATCATTTATATACATACATACATTATATGTGTACATATATATTTATACAAACATACATATAGAATATGCAACTACTACATTTAATTCCTCCGGAGTAGTACTTCTACATGGATAAGGCCCAAGTATGTTTTTCTCTTGACCTGGTGCAGGGAGAAGCAGGGAGTGAGAACACCCCTGTGCAGTCAACACGTGCCCTGTTTTAACAGCTCAGTTGAGATGCAAAAGTCAGCTCAGTAGCTGGGAATATGGAGAGCTCAGTCAAATTCACACGGCCTGAATTCCATCCGTGTTCCTCAGTCTGGGACTTTTCTATGAACAAAGCATTTCAGAGAGCCCAAGGAAAGTGGTAGGAAAAATATCAACCTCAAGGAGTTAAGTGGAATATAGTCCTTAAGAATCTTAGCTATAACAGCTTAAGCAAAGACTGTCCAGTGTATGGAAATTTTCTGGTACTCTAAGCTCTAAAAGAAAGACTCAAAATCAGAGAATGGTTATTAGCTCATGTCCAAACTTTCTCTTATATCCCCAACTTTTCTTTGGTGCAGCAATTGCAATTTATATTCATCAAATAAAATCATTTTGATTTGGTTTACTATATGCAGCTGTAGTGCAGGTTAAGAATAAGGCAGATGTACAGAAAATGTTAGGTAGCTATAAAGGGAATGAAGGTTGCTATGAACAGTCTTTGAAAAGTATTGAAAAGTATTTAGGATTATGGTCATAGTGCTTCAATGCACTTTGGGAGCAGTGTAGTGACTGACACTAAAAGGGACAGAAAAATATAATATCCTTCCCATGGGAAAAATGTAATTTCAGCACTAAGGACAAACAAACAAGTGGGACTTGCAGTTGAAATAAAACTTAACTGAGTTTATTTTTTAAAGAAAACCCTGGGTTTAGAAATGTTGCAAAGCAGCCTTTGGTTTTAAGTTTGACCTTCATCTTGGCACATCCTTTTCCCACAAGTGCCTGTGGTGCCCCGGGGAAGCGGCTGCCCCGCACTGCCCAGCCAGGCTCCCGCGGGCGCCACACGCGGGACACGAGAGCCTAGGGCGGCTCCCAACGAAACACTGGGCTCCCTTTGGAGTCGTCTGTGGAAAATTCCATTGGAAAGGATCCATTTTGATGGAAACTGTTTATAAATGCTGAAACAACCCCCTTTTTGATAACAGAAAGTGCGGGGGTGGAGAGAGCATCACTCCAAATGTTTCAGTTGACTCTACTCAACAGAAGATCAACTAGCTTCATTAGTCCAAAAAATGGATCTACTGTATTTGTCATTAAATATGGTTTCTAGGACCTTTACCTACTAATGATTCTGGAATAAAAATCAACTTTCTTTTATTTTTCATCCAAAACTAATAAGCAAACATAACTTTAAAAACACTGAGCTATACTGCTGGACAGCCTTAATTTTTCATTGCTTTGTTTTAACATTGTGTTGACAGTTAATCAAATGATCTACATTGGAAGGACTCAGCATAGCTTTTTAAATGCTTCAAGGTGATCAGAAGGTTTTGGCTTGAACTTCATTATTTTTTTCACTGTGTCTTGTTTTTCTGAAAAATCCATAAATGTTTTGGGCCAAGCCATGTTAATGAAGTTCTAATGACTACAATTTAATGCAATTTGTTATACGCTTAAGAAAATGGGGCTTATCAACTTTTAATGAGACTTTGCCTTCTCTGTAATGAAAGATCTTAAGTCACACCTGGAAAAGAAATTTCTAAATCTCTTGGATGATTCTAAAGATCTTATATTTCTACATATATTTCCTGCAAGCAGGCTGATGATTGTGCATACCCTATTAGAAATGAATGAGGGATCAGAGCAGGCGCAGCTGCAGCAATGGCATATTAACTTCTCCTGGAAGATGAAAATACCAGATCGCTGGTGCTGATCACGTCAGGCCACAGTGCAGGGGTCATTTATACTGCCCTAATGACTGCCTGAGCAAATGATGTGAAATGATCCATCCCTACAGTGCTGACCTCAAGCAGGGGGAGAGCTCAAAAGGAGACGGAGTTCACTGAGACATCTCTTCCAAGTTTATTTCAGATGTGGTGGAGCATGAGGTCTTTTGCTGGGGATTTTATTATCTAATCTGTTCTCTAAAATACTACATTAAAAACAAACACTCGTCATCTGTTTTCTGACGCAGAAACAGTCCTGTATTCCCTCCACCTTTATATAATGCATTCCAACCCCAAACATTGTTTTTTCACTATCCCTGACGTCCTGTTTAGGATGAAGAATGACTCTCTGTTTGGCCTGGGTATAGTTATTTACAAGTGTTTGTAAAATGTCCCGGACCAAGAAGGAAAGCGGGAGGAAGGGCCAAAGGGACTGGAGGTGGAAAGGACCATTAGCAATTGTTTGTTTTATTTAAAGTAGAAGTTCACTATGGCACTGTTTTAAGAAAATAAACCAGTGCATTTTATTGCATGTGCTTGGACCCTGTGCAAGCTATTTTGGCCAGAGGGCTACAGTGGAAGGTGGGATTTCTTCCACCGATAACACAGCGTCTAATCAGCCAGCTTGCCAGGTTAAACCAGTGAGCTCAGTGCCACAAAGGCATCCAGGCACCAGCATTCACCTTTCATGTTTCATTTGTGTTCTCCTTTATGAAATTGGAATGACTGAGCCTGCGTGTGCGCCAGCTCTGCCAGGAATTGTGCTGGGAATGGCAGCACGAAGCTCAGCTCCACGAGGGCTGCGTCACAGCCTGTCAGATGGAGGGAACAGGCAGAAAAGCTGCATCTTTCCTTCCTTCCTGATATCCCATTAATGCCCTGATTCTTGAAATTCTCCATTCTTCAAACTTTTCTGGCGTTCCTACTGAAATATGCACTCAATTCTCACTCCAGAGCATGATTTGAAAATAAACGTGGCTTCTACATCTGCCTACTCAAAAAGTCCACAGCAATTATTTATTTAATTAGGGGACTAGACCAACCCTAAAATTCTTTGTCTTCTGTGGTTCTTGGAGCCTTCCAGTCTTTCTTTACCATTCCTATTTGCTCTGTCCTCTCTGTTCCTTGCCTGCTAATGATTCTTCTTCAGATACTTCCCCATATTTTTAGTTTTCCTTTCTAGGAAATAGTAGGTACAGTCAGCCAGGCCAGGTTTTTACCTTATAACATTTTTCAGATCGTAGAGAAGGGGGGAAAGACAGTAAAAGCAAGTGGTGGGGTATGAGAAAAAGGGCAACCCTGCCTGTTCCAGGCTGTAACTACATATAAATCTCAAATTCCAGATGTGAGGCCAGAAGAATGTATGTCTTTGTCAAATTTGTCTTTAAACTGGTTTTCCAACATATAAATTCTCTTTTCAATTTCCAGACAGAAAATTTAACTTTCCAAACATCTGATATCTTCAGAAAGCTCCTGTTTTTATAAGGTTGTATTTTGTGTCAGGACAGTTTCTCAGTCACACACTTGACTAGTGCCTGTACCCGGAACATTTCTGCATCACTCAGACACTCAGGTTGGTAGGAGGCAGACTTCTGCGTCCCTTGGATACCTTCCATTAAATTATTGAAAACATCTAAAGATTCTTGCAAGTTTTCAGCTCAATGTAAGGTAGAATACTCTTTTTTGAAAGGCAGTCAGAGTAACACTTGGCTTGTTCGTGTTAGGATTTTTTCCTGGCTGCTGCTCTCTTCTCAAAACTCCCCAAGAAAATATTTCTGGTTCAAGATTCAGCTTGAACATTCATTTTCAGTCTTGTCATCTCACTGCCTCATCCTACTGTTTTATTTATATTTGCATTATTTCTATTATTTCTTTAGGGGCAGTGAGTTCATGACCAAAGTTAGCACATAGGCTGTAATGAGAGAAAACGAGAACTAATGTTATTATAGAAAACCAAAGCAGTTATTCAAGAGGAGTAACCCGTACAGTTTTATTGAGGCATACCTCTTTTCAACTTGCTGCAGTTTGACAAAGGCAACTGCTGGTAGACTTCCAGGTATTTATATTGGCAAAAAACACTTTAACATGCAAGACAAAACAAAAACGTCAAGCATTCTGTGTGTATGGTCTAACTGTAGACCACAGTATTCTGACTGATTTAATTTGGAGAGAGGAAAGGTATATTCTGCGGCAGTTTACTTTTATGTTAGCATTTACTACTTACTAAAGAAATTGCTTTTGGGGGCCCAATGAGCTTGTAGCAGTGTCGGAGACGGTAATATGTAGGAGAGAGAAAGAAAATGTTTTCTTTTCAGCAAAGAAGAGAGATTCGTTCTGGGGAGAAACACCTGAGTTACGGGTTGTTTTTTATTTTTTCAGAAGTCCTACTCTGAGCATCTTAGTTTAAGCTTGCTGCATTGCATGTCGAATAAACAATCTGTGCATGATAAGCAAGTAGGCGATTAGAAGTCTTTTGGGTTCTGATATCCTTCTATTGGACTCCTGCAGTACTGTGGGACTGTGCAGAATGTGTGCTTCCCTAGTGGGCAGCAGCTGTCTATTAAACTAAAAATAAAAAAAGAAAACTTGGATTATTCTTCTCCAGGTCAGTGTTTTCAACAGACACTTAAGGAAGATGGTACTGCTGCTATTTGAAATGAAAGGCTTTGGTCTGACAGTGAATGCTACTTTCCTGTGGTGCTTTCATAGGTAATGACCATCTCAGCTAAGAAGCTGTTGGAGCTGGGTTGCTTCCTCACCTCAAGGGTTTTATTCTCCAGAGAGGCCTCATTCACAGCAGGCATTTCAGCTCTCTGGACTCATAAACCTGCAATGGGAAGAGAAAGTAACTGAGCCTTGTAAAGGGCTTCAGCATCTACCATGACCAGGGGAAAGGCTGGATGTGCATGACCTTGCTCCTGGGTGCAGCTGGCCCCTGGGCTGGAGTCATGAGTGCAGCTAGGGAACCGCAGTGCTCCTGAGCACAGGGCACAAATGTATCAACGGGTGCAAAGTGCCTCCAGCTGGAATCTGGCCATGGTGCTGCGCTGAGCACCTCTGCACTTGCATTAGTTGCCATGGTATTTTTTAATAACTGCGGGTGATTTAACAGGCTGTTTGGATGACAGCAGCACTGGTACGGCTGGGTTCATGCCACACACATAATTGCTGGGATTCTGTGGTGCAGAAGCTCTCCTATGGAAACCAGAGTGGGAGTCATCTTGTGCCTCTCTTTATACTAGTGTCTTTGTACACAGTGCCAGGCCTGTCCTTTCATTCCCTGGTTACAAAGTACTGTGTCTCCAATTTGCAATACTGTTCATTTGCAGCAGGGAACATGGGGAGATGTGGACAAAAAGCCAGTTATGTACATCTGCAAGATAAGTTCCTATCTCCTTGCTTAAAACCTCTCAGTGAGACATGTATTCATTCCTCTGTCTTCCTCCAGGATTAGTCATTAAGTTCAGATCTAATGAGGAGCCTGGACTTCCACTCAAAGGAGGCATCTGTTCTAAAAGTTCAACTTTCTGTGCAAAAAGTGGAGTACAAATAGCGGTTGCTCTCACTTTTCACTAGGACTTTGCAATTGCATGTAGGACACATTCAGAAAGTTCTGTCCCAATGACCAAAGACCAATGGATGCCTCTTGGTGAATGAGGTTTCTCTGATTTATTGCAAAACATTTGCACTTGAGGTTGGGACAGACTGTACTGAAGAATCCAGTTTCAAAATGCTACTCTTGCAATGATTATACAATTGTTTCCTAGTCCTTTCCTCTAATTACTCTTGCCTTTTGATAGGGACTATCAAGAGATTCGGGAAACAATAAATAGAAATGTCATTCAAGTTTATCTTAAGAGAATTTGGGATGTTGGCTCAAGGAACTTTGCTGATTATCTTGGCTAGCCTTGGACATTTCCTCTGGCATATCTATAATTGCTTTAAGAGACAACATTCAGGCTGAGCCAACTTCTAATACTGTATATTCAACTATTTGGTTTCAGATATATGGCCAAGTTCTGCCCCCTGCCTTACTGGGATTGCCCCAGCATAGTAAAAGTGTAATTTGTCCCGCAGCTCTCAGGTATTTGATTTCCTCATTATAACTTGTTTTCAGACTGTTTGTGTCTTGGATTCAGTTTTAAACTTTTGGGAGAGGTAGTTAATATGAGGGAGAATGAGAAAAGGAAACTACACAATATATCTAATAAATATGTGACATCTAATTTAAAAATGTGTTTTCTTTCAACGAAAGGGGAAGAAAGCAGTGCAGCCATATTCCCTCTTTCCCTGAGATATTGGCCCAAGTCCTGGATCTACTGAAATTTATAGGGAGATGTAATTAATTAACTTTAATACCAGATTAGCTCATGGATTCAGTATATCACCATTCTGACATGAATGTAAAAAAGTCTTTGATTAATGATCCCAAGCTTGCCCAGGTATTTGAGGGCTTTTACTTACTAGGGACTGCTTTCTCTAGGATCCTATATCATCAGGACAGAAAGTGACTTCAAAGTCTATGTCTGGTATTCATTACTGGTACTGCAGTGGAAGCCCAGAGGCTGCATCTTTGGCCCCGTTAACTCACCTACAGCTTGCTCACTAACTTCAGCAGGGCCTGTATTTCATCCTGGTGCTTTGCTTGACAAACTTACTGAAAAAAACCCCACATGACCAAAGGTTATTGCCTGCTCTGAAGAGTTTATCAGGTGAGGTAGAAAGTAATGCCTTGTCTTAATCATCTACCCTAAGACAGAGGGAATCTCGGAGCTGGAGGAAAGCAGTAGTGAGCCTGGTCACAGAGGGAAAAGGCAGATGGGGATGTAGGGAATTGTCACCATGTATAAGGTGTCACTGCCACCCTCCAGATTTGGGCAAAACCTCACAGCTGTCTTGCTAATAAAGTTTATTGCAGGATGCTCCCACAGTTATAGGCCCACCCATGAGCCTTACTCTCTCAGAGCTTGTAATGGGACAGGCCTGGAGTTCATTTACACTGCTTTAAATCCAGTTTAAATCTATAGCTAGCAGCTAAATCTACAGCTAACGCCAGCTGCTTCCGAATCATGCCTCGAAGATGAGGGATATTCTACCCCTTGGAATAGAAACACAACTATTGCCAGCTTTTAACACACAAAACAAAACACAGCACTCTTCAGGCTCACTCACAGGAACTGAGCTAGGCTTGTCCATGGAGGCCTTTGTTTCCCACTAAGGGTGACACTGTTCATAATAAGCTATTTTAATGGAAATGAACCTGCATGTGACCACATTCACCTCTGTTGATGCCCAGTGGCAGTGGCAGGGCATAAGCGGGGCCTTATTGTAGAACTGGATCACGCCGTGTCACCCAGCAAGCAACCCTCCTGTGTTTCCTAGCTTGCTTTGTGCACAGTGAAGTTTTTTATAGGGTTTCTTCTGATTAAACTGAGTGGATTTTACAATCATCAGTGTAGTCCAGAAGGGGTCTTCCAGGCTGGTGGGAAGGAAGCCACCCACAGGGTATCTTACATGTTGATGTTGGTAAAGACTCATTTCAAATGGGCTCTCAGGGCCTGACTGCCTTCCCACTTCAAACAATGTAAATTGGGAGAGATTCTGTAGAAACTGTGAATTATGTGGAAGAGAGGAGAAGGGAGGTCACTACTTAAATTACTCTTTAAATTTTACATCAGGAGTCCAGTACAACATGGAACAGATAAGGGCTTCATTAGGAAGCCCTTAATTTGGTTAATTACATATCTGAAATAATAAATTCCTTAATTGCATCTCTGAAATAATAAATTCCTTATGTGAAAAAACATTGTCTGATTCATTGTCAGGCATGTGGAACAGGTTCCCCTTTTGGATCCAAATGAAATAGTTTAATAGCCTGTAACAGACAGTCCTGTGAAGGTAGGTGGATTTGTTTAGTTCAAGATGAGGTACTTGCTCTCCCAACTGTGAAGGGCCATTAATGCTTCAAAATGAAGACTATGAAAACTAACCCAGGGCCTGAATTTCCTTGTTCTTTCCATTGAGCTTTTAAGTAACCTAAGGTTTAAGGCTAAAGAGCCAGGCCTCCTGGCTGCTCTTAGGAGGAAGCTGTGTGACTGTCTGGGAGCTGTAAATCAGCACAGTGTTGGGGGAGCCATCAAACCTGCAAAACGCAAAGTCCCTTTATGTCTCAAAGTTCTGACCCGCCATCATCAGTTCCCCTAATTCAAAGTCTGACAGCAGTAAAAAAAAAAAAAAAAATACTGGAAAATTTCAGGGATTCCACTAAGTGTTCAAAGTGAGGGTCCAATTTAGTAAGCATGCTTTGGGGAACAACTGAGGGAACACTGGTTCTGAATTTTGGAGCAACCCTGTGTTCAAACTCATACAAGAACTGCTTCCCTTCTTCCACTCCTCTTCCACTTCTCCACCAACCACTTTCATCTGTTTCACTTTTAAGGATGATTCCTTTTTAAAAATAAAACCTAGCATATAAGCAACTTCCAACATGTGTCAGGAAGAGATAAGTTGCCCCAAACCGTGATGGCCCACTAGGGTACCTTAAGTGGAGTCAAGCTCTAGTCTTCTCAGTCCTTATTAGGATCTTTCTTGCATCTCTCTCTCTCACTTCCTTTTGGCATTTGCTCTGTAAACTGAACAGCACCTGAGCTGGACCCTTGAACCTCACCAGTCTTCATGGAGTTCAAATCAAGTTCAAATGTTCTCATTAAAATGTGCCCTTCCTCTCTGTCATTAGAGAGCTGCAAACGGACGACTGGAGCTTCCTGGCTGGGAAAGACTGGTCAATGGCCTTATATCCAAGGGGTGAAATATCCCTGCTGTGAAACAAATCTTGGCTCAAGTGGTCTATGGAAGGACATCTGTTAAGCTGGAGCAGAAGCAGCTGCCTTAAGATTTAACTCTTCTCTCCATGGTCTTGTGGGAAAGTCCTCCAAAGTTGGTATCTGGATCTTGGACCCCCTGTTCAGGCCTAATGTATCTGACTGGCTCTTTGCCTCTTAGCCCCCAGGATGGTGAGCACACATTAACTCTTTCCCATCTTTCCTTGGAGTGAGATTTCTTCTCATTGGAGCAGCACTGGGAACTGAAGGCAAAGGAGGAGGAAGAAGGGCTTAGAGAATGACCGAGCTTCTGGTAAAAAAAGAATTGGGGTTATCCCAAAATGAAAAGAAATGCATTTTTTTTTCCTTCAAAAATGTGCTGACCTCTCTTGTCATGCTGCATTTTGTCTGCCCAAAAGCACTAACTCTGTTCATTTTCTGGCACTCCTCTTCCTTTAAAGAAATGAAGCATCAGTTTCTGTGATACTATGTTTGTTTTAGAATGGGAAATGAAAACCTATCTCCTTGGAAAACAAAAGCCAAATATTTTGCAACCTTCTCGTGTTCATATTTTTTTTTTAGCCAAAACTGAGCACAGCTCTACCTCTGGCATTGCTTGCCCTAGCACATTTTTCAGGAAATGATGGCTGCAGAAGCTTAGATCTGAACCTCTCTACTCGAGATTGAGTCTATGTTGTTCTTATTGACTCTTTGCTTTCTGTTTCAACAGAGATGGATACAAGCCTGGCCTATAGAGGGGCAGGTTCCAGCCCAAACTCTTCATAAACTTTTAAATCATTTAGGAAAGTAAAAGATCTGGTGTCAGTAAAAAGCACAAGGGAGATGTTTTACATCAAACCTAAGAGGTGTTGGATAGTTCTAATCCTGGGCTTGGATTTCCTGTTTTGCCCCTAACCATGCAAAGCAATCCTCACTACAGCTCACACCAAGATTTATCAGAAATCTCTCAAACTCCAAGCCTGTGCTGCTGCAAGCTTGTGTGAAGAAACTTATCTGCACTAATTATAGCTGTAATAGTCTCACTGCGACTTCTGAACAAGGAGCAGAGTAATCCTGTAGCGTGCTCAGCAGTGAAGTGCTAAAATCTCCCCTTCCAAAGGGATTACTGTACCCTTTGCAGAGCCAGACTGATTTCTGCCCTGCCAGCTAAAATGCTCCAATGTCTTCTGGGGCTGCAGTTGCACGAGCAGCTCGTGATGACAGGAGCAGGGGCTACCACTAAAAGCAGCAGGTGAAGCTCCATCTTCCTTCCCTACAACACAGGAATTGCAGTAACAAAGCAAAATCATCAAATTGCTCTTTCTTTGCTAACTCAGAGTGCTGCAGACCGGCTGTGTTTCCTTCGGGAGCAGGGAAATCTCCCCACAGGAGTGTTCCTTCTATTCCATCTTCCTTCCAGTCGCTGATGTAACCCATCATTAAAGCACCAAAGGCTCATCTCCCTGCATATACAGCCTGCAAATATTTTTACGGTAGTAGCAGCATTGATGAAGCTGTGATGAAAGGATATAGGCCAGTCAAGGTTTGTAGGGGTAGATAACATCTTTTATTAGACTAGCTAATATTGTTGGGAAAAAAAGACTCACTTTTGGAAGCAATACTACCCTTTATTACCTCAGTGTTCCCCCTCCCCAGTGGCGCCCTACCATCCGCCATCTAAAACAATAAATACTTATAAAGTGGAAGGAAACCTGACCCTCTGGGGCAGGTAAGAGACAAAGGCTTGTGTCGGACTCCTGATCCCCACACCTCTCCCACCGACATCGCTGAGAAATCTCCAGAAGCTCCGGGGCATTACACGGCCCCTGTCTGCTCTGCTGCTCCGTGCCAGAAACAACAGCAGGGAGCAAAGCCTCGCCAGCAGCGGCCGTGCTGAGCAGCTCTGATGATGGTCCCTAGGCTGGCCCCTCTGTGCCCTCCGCCAGTCTCCTGGCTCATGCAGAGCCCCCTGGCACCTGGAATCAGCAGGCTCGTGATGAGCTCAGTGTGCTCCCAAGGGCTGCCTGGTTAGGTACCAACAACGACTTGCTGGCACGTGGCTACTGAGCAGCAGAGAGGTTTGCCTGAGGTTACTGCAAGACCTGCTTTGGGAAAGGGATTCAAGCAGTTAGTTGAACTCAAGTCAGGAATGACTTCCTCTGCCTTGGAGCAGGGAGCTGAGTTGATCCAAGGTTTTGGTTTTGCCAGCTTCTTTCCTGGGAATCCATTTGCATTTCAGGGCTGGTGGCTTCCCTGCCACTGGCCTTGCAGGCGAGTTTCAGCTCTGTCTTTTTGCTCTGGCTCCCAACGTGGGGCCAAGGAGCAGGTCTGGCTGCTCGGTGACTGATGGCTGGGTGTTTTCCAGCTGGCTGTCCTTCCTCTAGGGAAGGGAGTTGCCAAGCTGAGCGCAGAGAAAACCCTAAGAAGGTTTTTTGTTTGAGCTTCTTATGACTGCAACCAAAGGTAAGTGTCTCCTGGTCTGTGATTTAGCCATCAAACCCTCTCCCAGAGCAACACAGAGGGAGATGGTTTTTCCACAGGCCAGAATCCTTTCTCTCCCAATGCATGGCCCATAGCTTTTCAGGAGCAGGTCCAAGCAGCATCTTCTCAGAGGCAGCCGTGAGGGGAGCAGGGAGGAGGGGGACCATAATGTGGGCCTAAGCAACACTTTTCAACACTCCCAGAAGAACATAATAGAGACCAGACCCTGAGTAATTTGCTTAGACTAGGAATAACACCTAACAAGGATGGTGCAGAGTCTAAGGTGATAGATGTGAAAGGGAGTACACATGGCTTAAATTAAATCAATGCAAGTGTTTTGAGAGCAGGGAACACCCTTGTCTCATGCTGATAGGGACAGGGAGGCTGCCAAACCTCTTCAGGAAAGACTTTCAACTGCCTGAGCAACCATGTGCCATGTTATCTTGATATTGTTTCATACCATGTAATCACTTCCATGCTACAAGTGTTGCCTAGGATAGAAATGGAGCAGGAACACTGCTCAAATCAGGGAATACTGCCCTGTTTCAGGAGGCAGGGTGCAGCAGATACACATGAGGACAGGTCACCCAGCTTTTGTTTGCCAAGACAGTCATCATAAAAAGGTTTTTGCTCTCTAGGGAATATCTTGAGCTGACTCGAAAACTTTTAGCAGAGGTTGGTTCAAAGTGAAGGGTCTTTCTGGGAGGGAAGAGGAAGAGGTTGTGAAAACATGTCAATTTAAACTTGTTTTCAGTAATGTCAGTGTTTCTTTTAAGCTCTGTTGATTTGATTCATATCAGCTATTTGATTATATTACAAATCTAGATTAATTTCATATTAGTGTTTTAGGTTATGTTGATGTTATTTAAGCTGTACACTGATTTACAACAAAAACAGCTACCTGCCCTCTCTTGGGACGTTATCATTACCTTGAGTTCTTTCAGTCATCAATTTTAATTCTTTTGGTTCTTTAACTAAAATGTCCATTTTCTAGGGCAATGATTATGTTTGTTTAAACAGTTTGGCACTGTTTCAGCTGTAAAACTCAGGCCATATCTGGTCATTTGCTTGTAGAGTTTTATGGTATTCTTCATGAAAAGTGGGACTTCACTCGGATCTGTCATTTAGTCCTTGCAGCTCCCAGGGTGATGGCAGATGCTTTTTGTGTGGCTTTTGAATGACAGATTAATGTACAAGAAAAATGAAAAACGATAAAAAGGGAGAAAAAAAATAAAATGGATTAATGGGAACACTTTCCTACCCTATGTGTGATCAAATTGTAGAATTAATTCCCCTAGAATAGTGTGAGACAAAGAAATTTGGTAATACCTGAGAAGAAATGAATTTCTACATAGGTAACAAGTATATCCAGAACTGCAAAAAAAAAGGCAAAGTTGTTTTAAAGGTGTATTAAAACTTCTGCTTTCAGAAATGAGGCTAATTTTTAACCACCTTGATAGAAGAATATTTCATTATCTCCTATTTTGGAGATTTTTTCATATCTTGTCTATCTTTATATCCTGTCTTGTCTGTATTCTTACAGTAAGTCAGATTTCTATTCTGTAAATTGGAGCAAACATTGAGATAAAATATTTGGCAGTACTTGAAAAAGAGTGGGTATCTCTACACAGGACAATAATCCTGCACTTTGGAGAATTCAAAACCTCTCCTTTCAGGCCAGCCATTCCCCAACGGATATATCAAAATCTTCATATATATATATATGCATTAAAGAGTGAAAGATTCCCTAGAGAGGCTTAAATATAGTGTGTTTATTTGCAGATCCCCCTCTATAGAACCAGTTTAAATTAGGGTATTGCTGACTGAAATAGAATTTCATTTTTTGCATAACATTCCCCAAACATCAGCCAGCTTAGTGGAAACACTAATTTATTTCCATGGGCTTCGGCCTATAAAAACTTGTGATCAAATGACCTGCAAGATTTTCCAGTGCATTCTCTCTGCCAGTGCTGCATTTCTCCTCTCGCAGAGCTTTTGTGCTGATAGACCTTCTACTATTTTTCATTATCTCCTATGTCATCTGCCTGGTGTAATTGGAGTTGACTGGCTCTCTGATCTGTTGAGATGACACATCTCTGTCTTCACACCTCTCTTGGCCACAGTAGCTGCTAAAAAGAGCCCTAGGGACAAGGGATATTCTTGACTGCCAGCCCAAACATGTCAGCTGGAAGGGAGCCTGTTTTGCAAATGACATCCCCTCCCCGACACGGCTTTTGGCAGTCACCCTGCTGCCATGTCCACTCGTGAACATCTGGCCAGCAGATCACACAGCAGCAGAGCTCTCCAAGACCCCTGTTACCGGCTACCCTATCCATAACCCTAAAAGCAGAGCTATCCTTGCCTGTTGATGTGTCCCTGCTCCCATGTGGGGTGGGATCAAGGGCTGTGCAAGGTGCAGAGCTGCCCAGGAGCGTCCATCACCTCTAGGCCCTTCCAAGAGGTCCAGCTGCCTGTGCTGCAGACTGCCATGCACTGCAGCCATGTGGTTCCCAGGGCTCTTGTTCTGGCCCAGCATCAACAGCCACTTAAGTTTTTATAGTGGAAAGATGACATTGGGCCAAGCTCTGCTCTTGGTGGTGTTGGCAAAAGGCCCGAGTAACTGCAGTGAAGTCACAACAGCCATTCCTGTGTGGCTGGGGAGTAGGGTTTAATGCCTGGGCTTGTGTGTCTCTTATGACAGAGAAATTTCTAGCTTTGTATCCTCACCAAGAAAAACAAGATACAAAGGAATTAATATCCCTTTCCAGGTGGCTAATGAAAAGCGAAAATGCCTGGGACATCATAGCTCCCAGCCAAGCTGCATTTAAACAATTATGTAGCAACAAAAAAAAAGTCTGCTCAGAGTCCTCACCACAAGCTTTTCTCCAGAGCCCTTCTCACTGCGTGCTGGAGGCCCTAAACCTCCCCCACTTCTCCTCGCCTTCACTAAAACTGGAGCCCATCTGCTCCATGCAGCCCTGTGCAGCTCGGGGAATCTCACATCACTCTTGTCTGGGCTAGAGAAGAGCCGGAGCTGCAGATTTTTGGACACAGCTGCCCATGTTTGCTCCCAGTTGCGGATTTATGGGAGGAGCGAGCGAGTCTCCTCAACTTTGCCCCAGTTCCTCAGCGAACGGCAGCGCTCACCCGGAGCCGGCTGCCTCATCCGCCGCCTCCTCGCCCCTCTCCGCTGGGAAATGCCGCCCTGCGGCTGGGTCCCATCCCTGCTCTCCACGCTGACGGACCGCTCTGCCTGTCCTGGGGAGCCAGGACTGCCAGCTCTCCTCAGGGGAAGCTCAGGTGAGGGGCCATCCTGCAGGGAGCACATAACCCAAAGTCCCCGCTCCAGGTCTGCAGCTAAGCCAGAGCAGCAGCGCATTCCTGCCTTCACCAGAAGCCTGTGTGTGGGGCACAGTGGCCCCCACAGGTCTCTGATTCTGGGATCTAACCCTGCAGCCTCCTCTTCTAGTCCCTGCTCTTCAGAAGGGCACAAAATGGGGGTGAGAGGGGGTGGAACCGAAGAGAGAATTAGTCTGAGCAATCGCTGCGAAGCAGATGTCTGGGAATCATTACGAGAGCGCTCTCAATATTTCTGGAGCAGCTGAAAGCTTTACTGCCAACGGCGCTTGGCTGCCAATCTCCCATTGCTGCATAAATGACGAGAACGCTCTTCGCTACCCCTTCCCCACACGTCCTCCTGCTCCCAGCGGAGATGGGCTCTCCTTGGCAAGAGACTCTTGTTACACATAAGGAGCATCTACTGGCAGCAAGGACAGGGACTGAAGAGACGAGGGAGAGGGGGTAAGGTCCCCCTCTGAACTAGTAAACTCCAGCGAACGGCTCCCGTCGGGGAGTTATGGGCTCATTACACAGCTATGCTGGGTGAGTTTAATAGGCGGCACTTGCTGTTCCTGAGCACTGAACATTGATAGGGAACAAAGTTGGAAACGTAGGAAAAGGGGAATGAGGCTCTTTCCTTGCAGTAGCACTGACAGGAGTCCATCAATCAGAGTTCCTGGTAGAGGAGTCCAAGCAGCAGCTTCTTTACCACGACCCCCCTTATCTTTGCACACAGCAGCTCTAAAGCCCTTTGATCTCTCAAGAAGGCCTCAGCCTTGTGCAAAGGGTACCTGATCCCAGACTGAAATCACTTTCTTCTCTTTGCATTAGAGTTCTTACTCACTGTGCCTGCACTAAGAGCTGTTGCAGTTCTCAGCACTGTAGCATCTTCCCAAAAGCCTACTGAGTCCCAACAACACAAATCCAGGAGATAAAATGTATGTGGATATGGAAATACTCCTTACTGAAAAATAATACAGCAAAGTTGCTTGCTCTTCAGTACTGCTACCTCTGAGTGCCCATGGAGACTGCTCAAGTATCCTTGAGGTGACTTTCTTCTTGTAGCAGTGATGTACCCCCCACTTAACCAGTATACGAGAACAGACTGTTTTTTCAGCTATAGAGTCACCACATAACCTTGAAGCAGTGTTTCCTGTGTCCAGATATAGCATAAAACCACATTTCTAAACCATCCTTTGCAGAGGATGTGGAGCTAGTCTGACTCCCAGACACAGCCTCAAGATAGGAATCTTCTAAGTTTGCGACTTAATCTAACTTTAATACATGTTCCTGGATTAAAAATACCCAGTCGGCTCCAGCAACTTTTAATGCTCATATACAGGTCTGTCAAGCACATGATAGTTCTAACATCAGCCCTGTTCAGTATGCAGAAAGCTGGAGCCACAGCAGAACCCGGCAGATCCACTTGTCTCCGTGGCAAATAGCAAGATAACAACAAACCAGCGCCGGGGCTAGCCCTGAAATCTCTTTCGCTGGGAGCCCCTCTCCCTGGTCCTGCACAGGACGCTGTGCGTGGACTTCCCTCCACCAGCCAGCCGGGATTGGAAGCTGGGCCCCTGGCTCTCTGGACACGGCGCTGTTGGATTTCAGCACACTCTGGCATGAGTAAAAGGCAAGGGATCACTCTTCTGACTTATTCAGAAATGAGAAGCAGGCACAAGCAGGCCTACCCCAGCCAAGAAACATTTCTCTGTAAACCTCCCCGTGCCTTTTTGGTGGGATTAGTAACAGCACAGAACTGTTTTGTAACACAAATACTCATGTATTCATTTGGCTGCTTTCAAGCATGGAAATATGCAGGAGGTTTCATTACCCACAGAGAAAAGCAAACTCAGGGCAATTACTGGACCTTTTTCAGATCAAAATGTTGTAGTGCTGCAAAAAGATAAAGCCCATGCCAAAGTGTTCCCTAAAAAGAAAGCTTTATTATACCAAGGAACAGTCCTCAGAGGTCTTTCATGTTCTTTGTAGTAGAAAGTCATGGACTGACTTATCCAAAATGACTTGTAGTCTAGAATTGTGCTGCTTTTCTTTTGTTGTTTTGTTATAAAACCTCAAGTTTCCTAAATCTCTTTAATAAAAGTTCTCAAGAGGCCCAATGAGAGAAGATGGAAGAAGCCAGCCAAGTGCAGCATTCCAGGCCCAGCTCCCTGTTCACACAGAGAAAGAGTTAGAAACTCAGGTTAAAGGTCTGGCCTAAACCAAGTCAGGCAGATACAGAGCGGTATGTCCAAGGGTCTACAACATCCTTCCCAACCCCCTACCCTCCCTCTGCCAAGCCCATCCCTGCTGGCAGCTAGCTAGTTTCTCAGTATATTCCCTGCCCCAAATGCTAAAAAAAATGTTTTCTATTGAAGCTGTGTGAGCAACTCAGTAGTTCAACATACTTTGGGGTTTGCAGCTAAGGAAGGGCCAAAGTTGAGCTATGGTAGAAGTACTGATCAGAGCACTGGTTCTATTTCTTTTCATTTTCAGAATACAGAAACATAAAGCTTTCTCATGTTGATTGAGTTCCCCGAGGACTGTCCTTGATGTCCCCAAAGGTACTATGTTATTTCCAAGTGTCCTGCCCAGTAACCCTTCAAATGAGTGTCACAGGCCATGGGCGGAAGCCTGTCCATGTGGGCAGTGTCGATGTGTGGATCAGCTGCTCCACTGATCTTCCTTGATCAAATATCCACTGCAGAGCCAATTGTAATTGGAGGGGACAATACTACATTTCTTTAAAAGTGAACATGCTAGCATAGGAGCTAGTCATTTGATTTATAAAAAAAATAGAATATTTCAGATAACCCTGGAGACCTGTGTTAGTTATAACCCACCCTGGTGAGACTCACCAGTCTAACATAGGCTGTGTCTCCTGGCTCTATTTCTCCATAGAAAATGGACTTATTTACTCCATATACCTTATCCTGGCTGTATACAGGAAAGTTGTAGTCAACAACATATCTTAATTACACATCTCTCCCAACAGCCATCATCTTCCCCACCTCACTGAACCACAGTCTGTTTACTCACTCCATCTGAAAGTGTGTCCCTTACCCTGTTTTCCTCCTATTCTCTCCCCACTTGAATTCTGCCCATACCTCATTATTTTGCTCTAGCTGGGGAAGGAAAATGCTCCGTGGCTGTACTGAGAGCCACCAGGGAACTGAATCTGCATGGGACACATTCTGCAACAGCAAGCATTGTACAAGGGAAGAGGCTGGAGTTCATGTCTGATCCGCAAATCTTCAAAATACAGTGGTGGGAAAGGAAAGGAAAGGAAAGGAAAGGAAAGGAAAGGAAAGGAAAGGAAAGGAAAGGAAAGGAAAGGAAAGGAA
>JAVCKT010021701.1:20150-34039 GCA_032273925.1 Rhynchotus rufescens
AAAGGAAAGGAAAGGAAAGGAAAGGAAAGGAAAGGAAAGGAAAGGAAAGGAAAGGAAAGGAAAGGAAAGGAAAGGGGTGACAAGCAGTGGCAATGCTGCTGCATCCACCGCTTTGCCGTCATATGAAAATGCTCTCCTCTTGCAGGAACACAGGCTGGCACACTGCGACCCAGGAGAGAAATAATCTATTCTCAGATATCTATGTTTTCCTATTGTTTGTCAGAACTCATTTCCCTTCTCTGGCTGCCTGGGCCTAAATAAAGCGCGCTTAAAAATACACACAATGCGAATTGCACATGTGGAGGCTGCATTAGGTCGTGCCCCGCGGCTCTCCCGCCGCCGCCGCCGCCGCCGCAGCAGCAGCAGCAGCAGCAGCAGCAGCAGCAGCAGCAGCAGCAGCAGCAGCAGCAAGGCTCGCACTGCTCTCCAGGGTCGCCTCCAGGTCCGGTTCCCCCCACTCTACCGCCTGCCTTTTTGCCTGCAGAGATGTGCATTACGTTACCACAGCCCCGTGGGCGCCGCAGAAAGGTAGATAAATACACAAAAGGAACAGGAAGGGAGAAAGAAAGACAGGGGACAGACGGGTGCATGAACTGCCCAGCAATCCTTCTGGGAGCCTCGAAACTTTTGTTTCAGTTAGGGGGCTTCCTTGAATGGCTCCACCTAAGCTGGTTGTCTAATACGCAGGTGTAAAACCCTCAGCAAGAACATATAAGGTATGAAAGACAACCCGTGCGTCCCTCAGGACTGCAAACAACAGCTGCTTTTGCAGCCTGCTTTTGACCATTTAAGTCATTGGGCTTCTCTCCTAAGAAATATCAAAGAAACTTTTGTTTTCCTTGATGAAAAGAATGATAAAAAGATGATTTTCTCATATATTCAAGATGCGTTCAGACCTTACAGTGGTACCTGCTGCCTTGTCTCCCACAACTTGTATAAAATTCAGCATCAGAAGCAAAAAGAAAAACAGCAGTGAGAAATCCAGAAGAAATTCTGCATGTAGACAGGAGATAATTCCCTGTGTTGCAGGTCAGAAACCTGGAAACACTGGAAACCATCTGCTTTCCAGTGGTTCTGTGGAATGACAGAGATGAGAGAGGGCACTGCAGGCTGAGCTTTCACAGGTGTGGGTTTCCTCTTGGTTTGACAAAACCAGGTTTGGCTCAATCCAGCCAAATGAAACACTGTCAAAATTTTTACAGAATGAAAAAAACCTGTTTGCAGGCCAGCCACATAATTTGAAAGATTTTTGTAATTATCAAATTCCTTTTGAGCCTATACTAATACCTAAATTGATAGTGCAAAAGAAATAAGGCATTTCAACGCTGATACTTCTTATCCTACATCAAGCACTACAGCCTGGTAGAATAACTGCACCTCACCATACCACAAGGGTCTAAGAAAATAACTGTTCTCATTACTTCTATTTTGCTTAAACTTTCACTAGCCAGTACACAATTTGCTGCCCTCAGGACATAGGCATTTTGTGTTACTGCTTAGCATTTATACTCCATTTAATGCTGCTTTTATAGGTAGCTCTCCAGCTGGGCTGCAGCAATACATGGAGAAAAGGCAGAGAAATTTGTCAAATTGTCTGATTTTCCCTGTGTCCTCAGGAAGCAGCACGCTGATACCTGCACCTGGCTTTTGCACGTTTTATCACTGTTTCAGCACTCCTACTTGATGTTCACATTTATTGCCACCTCCTACGTGTCTGGGCTCATCAAAGCTTTAATAGCACAAACCAGCTGATCTGCGCAGCCCATTCACAAGCGCTGCGGTTCTTTAAAATGTTCCTGGATTTAAAAGTGGTGCCTCCCCTCTCATTTACTTCAGCAATGTTCTGACATTAAGAGATTCTATTTGGGGAGGTCTTTGAATCTCTTTTTTTTTTTTGTAGTTCTTTGTATGATTTTCCATTTCCGGAGAAGTTTATAACTCTGCTTGGCAATAACATCGAGAAATATTTCACAGCTACCCACCCACCACAAAACATTTCTGTGACCCAGGCACTGATTGGACAAATTGTGTTTCAGTGCCTCACTTGAGCAGTGAGAACAGTAATTCTCTGGCTAATGGAGAATAATCTAAAATGCATGTTAATCCTGTACCAAAACTCTGCCTTCTTGTACGCCCAGTCTGTCTCCCCGATTTACATATGGTCTCGTTAACAGCGTTTGCTCAGAACAATATTGTTGATGTTTTCTAGAGCTGGCTCCTGCCCTGATTTATACTTAACTTAAAGTGCACTTAATCCAATGCCAGATTTTGCTCTTACACTGCTCCTCAGCTGCAGGTTTTGCAGATCAGGCACCTATGGAAAAGCCCAGCACTGTGTAAACCTTGTCCCAGGTCCATACAGAGACATTAGCACAGAGAGGGTGTCTGTCTAATGACAGAGCTTGTGCTGCAGCCCGTGGCATCAGGACTGCCCGGGCAGAGGGCGTCGCGCTGGGACTCAGCAAACCTGATTTCAATTCCTTGCTGAGCAGTCACAGACTTCCTTCCTTTGGCTAAATCACTTAATCTGGCGCGTGCTTCAATTCCCCATCTGTGCGGGCTGGATAGTGTTTCCCCCTACCACCACACAATGTGATTGACTAAATCTTTGCTGGTCCAGGGCTTTTTAATATTACAGGGCTATCACTGGACCAGAGGGCTACAGGCCCACAGAGGGGTCCATTTCAATTAAATACCTGTGTTGCCTGTAAAATATAGAGCTGTTAAATATCATCGAAGCCTGATAACTTGGTGCTTCTGACTGTCACACACAAGTGTCAGGTTTCCCAAGACCTGAGAAATCACTAAGTAGAGCAAGAGGAAGGGAAATCTCTATCAGAAAACAAAGACTTCATTGAGTTTCTATCTCCAGTTTCCTGGGGAGCCACTTAGCTTAAACAGACAGATCCAGAGGTCTGTGAAGGCAAGAAAAATCCACATAAATATTTAGGGCTTAATTTTCACATTAACACCTCCTTCTGCCCCACAGAGATCCACTTTCTCTGGTTTGCATGCATCATTAGTACACTGCATTAATTACCACATGCTGCTTGATTGCTGGTGCTGCATCAAATAAATATTCCTTTAGCTTCTGAATAGCTGAAGGACCTGATGTGGGTCCCATGGGTATTAGCAGGATCTGCCTGTCAGCTTATATAGGAATTACCCATGGGAATGGATAATTTACAGGAGAAAGATGAACATGGAACCCCGAGAATCCCTTTCCTGACCAGACCAGTAATCCAATCCTGGAATTATTGTTAGGGCTGGGGTATTTTTTTGTAATTCTACCTTATTAAGTACAACTTCAGCCTCCCCATAAAGTATAGCAAAGACTTCAGCCCCTTGGCCGTAAAGCATAATCCTGTGAGTGCCCTGCATTTTCCTTAGAGTGTGATATTTCTCCTCGTACTGTGCTTGTCACGGCACTGCCCATCAATGAGTGTCGGTGCCTGCAAAGCAGGGTCTTTATTATGTCGAGTTAAAACAGAGCCTTCTAATGTGTTTTGCTCTCTCCTTGTGTTTCTGGGCAAGAAGCATGAGGTGAAAGTGCAAGAAAAAGACATTCAGGGTGGTTGATGGCGGGTGCAACCAATATAAAAGTTTTCATTTAACACCATTTTAATGTAAATTGTGGTGAAACGTGCAGGTGACAGAAGGGCAGTTACGACTGATCAGATATGAGTCTTGGAATAGTCTGCCAAAGCAAACCCCTTCTAGGTATTTTCTCTTTCTTTTCTTTCTTTTCTTTTTCTTTTTTTTTTTTTTTTACATTGCTTCCATCTCTCCCCATTTGGTCAGTTGACCTTCCCAGTCATGGCTGCTACCAGGGAGTCAATAAACTAAGCTCCCCGGAGCAGGAGCAGAAACATGGGACAGAAAAGCAACTTCAGGATATCAAAGACACTCGAGCACAGGGCGAGCTTCACGAGTTCCCTTCCAGAAATAATGAACAAACCAAGTGGCACTGAAGGTGAAGAAAGAAAGTGAGAAAGAGATCTGAGAATATTTTTGCTAGGGAAAGGAAAAAATGTTGTCATGTGAAAATGGAATCGAATAATGAACCTCTTTCACAGCTAAAAGACCAAAACTAAACAATTCTGGAATAATTCTGCTTCCATTCATTTTCAGATGCAGACCTCGAGCTCAGACCAGATCTTGAGCTCAATTCTGATAGGAAATGAAGTTTCTGGGGTTTCATGTGGTAGAGTAGTCCTGTTCCATAAAGTAAGCTGATATGCTGAAGACAGTATGAAAAGTGAAAACATCAAATTTGGAATGCAAACTCTTGAGCAAGTGGGGTTATAAATTTCAGTTTTTGAACAAAACATAGCTCATTTTTGCTTTCCTCTGTCAACAGGTATTGGGCTGACATTTTTATATATATATATATATATATATATATATATATATATATATCACTTTTAATTCCCTCTGGAGAAATCCAGAATGAGCATATGTTTAAATCAGAAGAATTGTTACAAAGAACAGTTGAGGAGATCTCCATGTAATAAGCAAGGGAAATTTGCTAATTTACAGGAGTTGCCATATAGCTGTCCAGCTGTACAGAATGAGCACAAAAGCTGCAAATAAGATCTCACCCACTGCTTGCTTAAACTTAGAAGCCTCATTGGCTCCTAATCCTTTCTTAGAAACTACTCTGCATCCTCTGCATCCGTTTTGCTCACACATATTGCCTGTCCAGAGCAGGCCCAATCTCTTTTGAGGGGCTCATCTCTTGCATGCTGGTGTCATGCAGAGATTAATTCTAAAATACTTCGTTTTTCACATTTTCAGTAAGTACTAAATTCTTGGGACCTAATTAGTCATCATGCAGGAGTGATTCAAGGGTTACCACTAAAATCTATTGAATTCTTCTGTATTTGTATGTGTGTAGATCAGATCAGAGCTTAGACCTTGAGTGCTTTTGTTTAGGCCGCTTTACAGTACTGGAAAGTATATTTGCCACAGTTGCAAATCTATTGTCCAGCTACTGCATGAAGTGTTAGATTCCTAAATCCCACAGTCACCTATTTTTCTGCTGTTTTTCTGCCACCACAATCCTGTTGTTGGACCATGTCTAACACATTTCCCGTGGCTCTAGCTTGCACCAAAGCAAAAGAGATGCCAGGTGTGATTCTTAAAATAGATAAAGCAAATTCTTGAGAAGTTCAGAGATAATATAAGGTATCCACCATGGATTTTCTACTATAGGGGACCTTTATCAAGGACCAGATATTGAACTAGGAGACTCTATTATGTAAATTCCTAAAGATACCCCTACATACCTGGAATACTTGCACAAAGTTAAAACCTGGCCCTGCAGAAGCCTACACATGCAAGCCATCAAACCCTCTGCAGATCTCAGGAGCATCTAAGTTTCTGAGGAGTTTCTGAGGAAACTGCAGGCATGTGATTTGAAGTCATGGCTCTAAATCATGAAAAAAGTTCTAATCCTGATCACACGTAAGTTTATGGGATATACAGTTAAAATGGGACTGTGTCTGAAGATAGCTACGTGATTCACAATTGTACATAAAACTTTTGAGTTGAGAAAATTTTCAAATTTCCAATCATCAGCTGCAATAAAATACAGTCCAAACATGGAAGTTGCCATATAACATAAACCCTACCTACTCCACTCAATAAAGCTAAAAATACCTTATCAAAGCAACAAACACATAATGAGATAACAAATAACTTGTTCCTGGAGAAAGGCTCAGCACTGATTTACATCTAGCAACCCAAATAAATATAGAAAGCCTGCCACAGCTGCCCATGTAAATCTTAACCACCTCATATGGTTTCATTCTATGAAGTGAAAAATACAAGGAAGAAGGTGTTTTTACTCAGTGAATGAACTATTCAGGAAAAATGTTATTTATTGAACTCTATAGGAGGGAAGTTAATTTCAGAAGTTATAAACATGATGAATTATAGCTAATATCTTGGAGGAATTAAATGGAATTGAAAGTAAAAAAGGTCCCTATTTTCATTTAAATAACAATTGGTGCTCAGCAATGTTAAATACAGCCTCCCACCTGCTAGGAACTGTCTGACTAGCAATTTTGGAGAATATTGCTGATTAACCAGTGTGGGGATCATCTCACAAATCAGCATCCTGAATGCCTTGTGTGTTCAGCTCTCATGAGGATTCAGGGGACAATGTCAGGTAATAACTGCAGCCTAGAGATAGTTTGTGAACTATTTGCTTTCCCTGATTGCTATTCATAAAGTGCAGATCACCCAAGAAACCTGGCAGAGTCCCTGCTCCAGTGAGAGAATAGAGGGAGGTGGGGGGAGATGGGTTCATGGTCAAGCTCAGCACGGTGCAGGTTGGTGTGCTGAATGTTGCTGAATACAGGGCCGAATACGACCAGGTTCTTCTGGGTCACCTTCAGCAAGTCACCTTCAACCTCTTTTCTGAAGATTCCCCTGGGCCTGGACACCTGGTTTGAGATGCTTCAGGCCTACTCTTCAAGGGAACTGAGGACTTGTAAATTCCCACATACCCCTTAGGTCTCCCGAAGTGTGAAGGGTGAGTGAGGAGGTTGGATAGCTGAAGACAAGGGCCCTGCATCAGGACAGCAGGCAGGCAAGGGGGACATGAGCTGGAAAGGAGAAGCGCTGCAGGAGGAAGGTTGGTCAGAGTGGGCTATGAGGCTGGGCAGGGAGAAGACAGAGTGATGTTGAGATAGGAATAGCAGAGCAAGAGGCAGCTCAGTGTTAAAGAGGGCTGCTAATGGCACCCACTCTTGCTGAGCTTGCGAGCTGTTGGTCTGGTATCCGGGCTGGAGGGCGCGCGTCTCTCCAAGCTACCTTGCCCACTGTGGAGTCCTGCTTGGTTTCTCGGGCAGGCGCAGAGCCATGGCGGGCGGCTGGGAGGCACTCAGCAGCCTGCAGGCAGGACAGGCTCTGCACCAGGCCCAAGCAGCCCGGCTACATCAGCACCGCCCAGCCCTGCGCCGTCAGCCCCGCACAGGCAGCTGCTGGGAGCAGGGAGTGGGGTGTGAGAGCAGCAGCTCCGCAGGGAATCGTGTGCACACACACACGGTTCACAGGCAGGCAGAGGCCACCCTGGGACACGCACACAAACCTCCCCGCTGAGGCAGCCCGGAGAGCCTGGGAGTTGTGCACAGCCCTTCCCCATCTCCCATGCGATGTGGGCACGAGCCCCCACACTCGCTGACGAGCGTGGCCCCTGCTTGCCCCACGCAGACCCACAGGTGTTTGGTGCAGTTCTAGTGCCTTGATTTGCAACCAGCCGCTGCCCCAACACACCGAGCCGTCCCAGCCTTGCATAACCTCGGTGTCGCGAGCCTATGCTAATAAATCTGAATAAGTAATGGACAGATACAAATCTGGGTAATAGAGTTAAATATCCTTTCTTAACTTAAACACAAACCAGATGTTTTCCATCTACCAGCAGGCCTCCCCGATTATCCACACTGCCCATGTCGTCCCCCCAGGCTCCCTGCGGCCCTCTCCCGAGCCATGAATATGATGCATTGCTGGAGCTAACTCAGGGCTCAAGTTGCATTAATTCAACAGTACTTTTGTCATGTGGTTTTCTACGTGTCTTTATTCAGCTGCTTTAAGCAACTCTTGTTTTGTTTTCTTTTGTTCCCCCCAATCACAACCTGTGCTTGGAATCACTGCTTTGTTGGGAAACTCGGCCCAGGCAGCCCAGACTGAGGCTGTAATAATATTTGGCTTTTTTTTAACTTTGCAGTAAGTGATCTTTGCAGGTAGCATATGAGCAGTAATTAATAGCCAACACGTTCTGGGAGGGAGCGCTTTGCTGGCGGGAAGCTGAGGCCCCGGGCAGTCACTGCAGAGCCTGCTGGAGGGGAGCTGAGGTTCAGACACAACTTTGCAGTCCGTGCCGCCTTGCGCGGCCTCTGTGTGTTGAACAAGCCCTTGCTGCCCACGAGGGCAGAGATCTGCAGCTCAGATCTCCCAAACAGGTGAAAATTGGCAGGTGGACACATTATTTTATAATGACTGAGGTGTTTTTGTAATGTTCTTGTGAGCTCCTGTGCTGGAAACCACGACTGACACCCTTGGAAAGCCCACGTGGCAGCAGTGCCACCAGGCACTTGCTGGAGTCCTGACCAGATCCCAAATGAGGCCAGAAGGCCCCTTTTCCTTTCGGAAGTGGAGACAGTCTGTTGCTTTATGTAACTGGGATCAACATTATGCAGATGAAAAGATAACGTTGAGCTAAACAATAACCTGGCAAGAAGCTCTCAGAATTGGTCTTACTTATTTACTTTTAATTAGAAAAATGCTTTTCTCTCTATCTGGAACAAATTGAGAGCAGTCCAATACTGTAATTGTGTTTCCACAGCATTGTGCCAAGGCAATCAGAGCTGTCAGGACCAAGCTGTCTTCTTTAAGAGTTAAATTTTATTAGTGAGGTTGCTTGCAAGTCAGCTGCATGAACTCCAAGTTATGCTTTGGATCCATGCAGCCTCCATTTGGACCTGGTTGTTCTTCACGCAGAGACCTCCTGGCAGGATGATTAGAATAACGTGTGCAAAGATCGTACCAAAATTCAATTAAAAATGGCGCTTTTTGTTGGAAACAGGCAGGGGGAAATCTCAAAAGCCAGACTGCATCAGGAGGCCAGAAAGCCCTGAGTTTTTCAGAAAAGGCCTGTTTGGGAAATTGCGTGACTTGGACAGTAGACTGAGGAAGACGCTGGGACTAAAATCTGAACTGATACACACCGAATACTCACTACCAATTTCATCTTTGGCTTTCAAACATTATCACTGTCTTCTGTCCCATTTTTGCCCTCAAATTCTTTGGAAATGAATGAAAATTTTAATTGACCTTCCGCCATGAAATCTTGGCTTGCGATGCAGCCAAAGCCTTCAGAAGGTCAAAGATGCTTGGATCCAAAACAGATCTTGGAGCTTGGAGCCTGCCATACTTAGCAATCTCTAAATAGAGCCTGAAGAGAGGTGAAGACAGAATATGTGCTTCTCCAAATAAAACTTCCCTCAAGAGCAGGATTTAGAACAGAAAAATTTCCATTGCTGCTGCCTGAATTGGACCTGTCCAGCACATATTCAGAACTTCAGGGTGGCTTCCTGACTTGAGTTGGACTGAGGTTTGATCAGAGCTCCTATCTTGGGGATTTTAACAGTTTCTTTCCTAGCCCTAAGTCCAAAGAAATAAAGAGCATTCACATTTGAAAAAAGAAAAAACAAGAACATCTGGAAGTCAATCCTCACCAATATTCTGCATATAATCAGGAATAAGTCATTACTACATATTGCTTCTTAGATGATGGAAAATAGAATTGTTCCGAATTACAGTTCTCACTTAAGAACCTGCTCCAGATAGGGAAGAAAAGAAAGCATCACTTGAAAGAGCAGCAGAAGAATTTCAGTTTTTGAAAAATGCAGGTTTCCCCTGCATAAACCATTCAAACACTGGAATGTAAAGTAGTGATGAAAAATGAAAGCCATGTCAGCCTAGAAAGCGATATATTAAAGCAAAGTGTTTGGGAGTCAAAGGCCCTTAAATAAATCTAAAATACGTACTTTATTTTAAGCCCTAAATCTGCTGCTGCTAATCCTTATATTTAAAACCAGAAATCTATTTTCCCAGAAAGCTAGATGAGGCAGGATAGAACTTGACATGACTAGCTCAACAGTAAGTTATTGTCTTTGATATTTGCTGGGTCCATCACTACCAACATCTTATCTCTGATACATTTCAGAATTACTCTGGTATTTTATTGCTCTCTAGTGAGCAGAACATTACCTGGAACTGACAGCTCTGCTCCCTACCCCATGCTGCAGCAAATACAGGATTTCCAGGTAGTATCTGGGCCTGCTAACTTCCCCCGTTTCCTCTGCTGACAGCAATCAGCAGTCACACCTGGTCTTTTCATCAGGCTTTGCACACATTTAATCCTGTGCCAATCCTAAGGCTGGCAATTCTCTTTGTCACCCTTGGAGCCATCCAAGCCCCACGATGGGATGGCAGGGCCACCTCTGGGCACCAGAGAAAGTAAATTGGCCGAGTGCACCTCTCTGCGAGGCATGTCTCACAAATACACAAATCTCACAAACACACAAACACACAAGCACGAGACAGCCAGGTCGCTTGTCCGCGCGCTTCCATCCTGACAGATCCTTCCCTGCCTCCTTCTCCCTCCCTTTTGTAGAAGATCCTGTCAGAAAATTGCAACGGGTTCAGTGGGAAGCAAGGAGTGAGCCGGCATGAACATAGTCTTAAATACACAAAGAAGTATCTACTAGTGAATAGACCCGGCAAAAAACTGAGATTCCTGCCAAATAATACGTTTTTGTGCCAGTAATATTTGAAACAAAATAATCCAAACAATTCTACTGATTTTAAATCCCAGGTTTTGATTTTCACTTTGTTTTTAAATGTTTTCTGATTTTGCTGAAAGGGTGATGGAAGCAGATGGCTGATATTTTTGGGTTTTTTTTCCCCTCTCAGATGAAGGAAATGGAAAGGAGAAAATACAGAAAAATGCCTCTTTTGAGCTCTCTGTTTCATATCCACTCAGCTATTTTATTTCACTGCATTTCTTGAGCTGCCATTAAATTAGAAGACAAAGAGGAGGAAAGGTAGAAAACCTACAGGTACCAAGGTTTCTCCCTTTTATCTGCTTGCTTTTTTCCCCACTTTTTCCACAAGAAGATCAAGAGATGGAGAAAAGGATACCAAGAAATCACAAAATGAAATATTGAAAAACCAAGTCTAATTCAAGAACTGTGAGGCCACACTGAATGGAAATATTTCTTTGTTGCATTTTCATTTACTGAAAATGTTTATTGGCATCGAACACTTCCAAACAAATGTGCCTTCGAAATGAACTGTGTATTCCATTGGTGGAAAAATACAACTGATAAAACAGAGAACAAACAGCAAAGCCCCTAATGTAGAACCAAGTTCATTCAGACGCTGATTCTGGGATATGCGACATTTCCCAGAATACAGAGAACAGCTACAAAGTCAAATTATCAGTCTAACCCTACAAGGTGCTGAGGCCTCGTCGCTCACAGATAAAGGGAAGGAATTGCATATTTTGGTCCCTGCTCACGTTTGCCTACCATGGAATTTCCCCAGCTTCCCTCCATATGGGACTGCAATGCTCTAGTCATGAGAAAGCAGCTCTTGTCTCCAGCTTCTCTGTGTCACTAGATATAAACACAAATGATAAATGAGTGTTATGGTTGTATGAGGAACTAGGCAACCCCAGTCAAGCCATGAAATTACAAACCTTGGAATAAAATAAACCAAAATACAATCGTAACTACTGCTACTTTTGCTATTGTCAAGAGAGTCTTCAGATTATGTTTCCAAGAATGTTTTGTAACACCTCAGCTTTGTTTTATAGGCTTTGGGTGCAAATCTCAGCCTTCAACCCAATGATGCTAGTGGTTTATTCTGCACTGAGCCTTCATAATCCTGCCTGGGAATGTCCACACTGTGCAATCAACGACATATATATATATATATATATATATTTATATCGGAAGAGAGAGGTAGGCAAAACTGTATGTAATCAGAGGTGCCTGATATATTCTTTGATATGACCTTGTTGTGATCAATATAACTTTTTTTGTGCTTTAACCAGCCATTTTCCATGGTTGGGAGACAAATTTTGGCTCAGGACTATATTTTCATTTTGACAGAGGAGAGTTTCATTTTAAATTATTTCTCACGATGTTTAGAAAGAGAAAAGGCTGTTCTAGACATTCTTATAAGAAGCCTAATTTGTCATCTAGCATTTCTCCGCTTGAAAAAAATGCTCTTGCAACTGTGCTGTCCCCTTCCCAAAGAAGCTGGGAAGCACCTTTTGTTGTTCTCAGGAATTTTTTGCCTATATTTAGCAAGCTACAAATGGTTGAAATACTTCCTTCATACAGAGCAGAGACTTGCCTGACATAGTCATGTTGGTGTCCCAGAGACTTGGCCTGCACCAGGTGCCTCGCTCCTGTGTATGTCACCTTGGGGCTTGAGGAAGGGACTCAGACTTTCCCCGTAATTGCTCCCTGGCTTCCCCACCATGGTCTTGCAACCAGGCCAAGCTGGGCAAGAACTCAGCCTTCCTGGCCCTGTTCCCACCAGGGTCTCTTGCTCTGACGGATTGAGCTGAGCTGCTTCTTTCTGGGAGGTCTCTCTAATCAAGCACCATTGAAGCGCTTGAAACAAAACAGGAAGAATTCATGTTCGCTTTTCAAATACTCGTGATTCATGTGCCAGGAATCACCAGGGTCCCTGGGGAGCCTGAGAGCAGGGACTCGGAAGGCCCGGAGCGCAGTGGCAGCCTGGGCGGGGGTCCCTGCTGTGTGGGGTGTCTGTCTGTGGGTATCTGACCCGCACAGCGAGTGCCCCTGACGAGGGACGTGGTCCCTTCCCGGGCACGACGGCAGCGCAAGGACCCATCACAGAGCCATGCTAATACACGGTCCTGCCCCATCTAGCTTCCTTAAAACCACATTTCTAGGAGGGACTGCCACCCTCCCCAGACTCTTCCCTAACAGTCCATTTGAAAAGCTCCAGGGTCTGTGTTGGCTCCACCTTTGTGAGCCAGCTCCCTCCATCAGAGGGAGCAGAGTCAGTCCCACTCAATCCACACGAGAGAACATGGTGTGGAGGAGAACTCCTTGGATTATTCTTTTCAACAGCAGACAGTGAAAAAAAATCTCTTGGAGAACAGCATGGGAAAAATGAGGTGAATACATATCACTGTAGCCAGCTCCCATGCATTCCTGGCCTGAGCCAGGGGAGCGGGAGCGTTAGAGTGCAACCGAAAGCACCCGCTTTATTTCACTGTTGCTTTCTTTTAGATATTGTTGGGGAGAGAAAAGGCAGGTGGCCTCCTCAAACATCCTGCCTGCATGCAGTAGGGGGGAGAGTGGGAAGAGGCATGATTAGACTTCTAAAAAGGAACCAATAGTCCTCTGGAGGGCTGATATACTTCATCTGTAAACATTTCAGCCCTCCAATCAAGGCCGAAACAGCAGCACGTGCCTCAGACTCGCTGTCCTGACCGGCCAAGGAGGCTTCGTGAGGAAGCGCAGCCGCGCTCGGCACGTTGGCAGGGAGCGGGAGCAGCGAAGAAAGGACCACGCTGGCAGCAGATGCGCTGGGCCCTGCGCTGCCACCTCCACCTACGCCCCTGCAGAACTGCTAAGCAGTGGCAAAGAGAGGGAACAGCACGTATTTTTCCATCTGTAACTCCTACAAATCCATAGGAAACTCCTCCTCTCCTGTAGCTCCAGTTTGTTTTATTCTTTCTTGCTAGCTGGCTTGTACGCTGTGTGCGCCTAGTTCCAATGCTGTTGCTTTAGCTATCCTGTGGTGTGGTATAAAGCTGCATATTTTCAACCCACTAATATTTGGAATTACTATAAACAGAAATTTCATATCTATTTATATATAAAAATGCCAAATTGGCAAGTGCTAGCTTGGCTCAGCCTGGACACTGCCTTGTGTGAGTCTCGGCAAGCTGGAGGGATTGAAATAACCTTTCCTTGCAGCCCTCTGTGGCACCTGCGCTCCGTCAAGCACGGGGGCTGCAGGAATACACACAGTGGCTACAAACGGAGTGCTGGAGCTGGCCTCCTGCCACCTGCTCCACAAATATGTCAGGGCTGCTCTCACAGCCAGAGCAGAGCCTGTTGCGAAGAAGCCAACCAGGAAAATCCTCCAGGATCACGGGCCTCAGTCCACGACACGCCGGCATCCAAGCCTCCGTCATGTCCCATTTAGAAAGACGAGGTGCTCTCACTGCCAACACCAGAATCGCTCTGCCTGTGCTGCGAGGCTGTCCGAGCACCTAAAGCAGATCAGAACCAGCCTCACCTGTTGCTGTCTCTGCCTCCCTCTTTCTC
>JAVCKT010021702.1:0-12668 GCA_032273925.1 Rhynchotus rufescens
CCCGCCGCCTTCTATTGGCTGCCCGACACGCCCGTCTCGGCCCGCGGCTCCCTCAGCGCCTTCTCATTGGCTCTGCGGGAGGCGGTAGGGAAATGAGGGGGGTTCGCCCCGCCCCTGCCGTGCCCCGCCCCGCGCACTTGCCGGGCGGCGGCGGCGGGACCCGGACCGGGACCCGGGGGCCGTGCAGGGCCCGGGGGGCCGGGCAGGGCCCGGGGGGCCGTGCAGGGTCCGGGGGGGCCGGGCAGGGCCCGGGGCTCCCTTCAGGGCTCGTGGGCACCACGCAGTGTCTGCGGAACTGTGGAATGCTTGGGGGTCCGTGCAAAGCCCGAGGTGCCTGTGCGGTGCCCCGGGCAGGCTGGGCAGTGCCCGGGGGTCGGTGCGATGCCCCGGGGGCACCGTGCGGTGCTCCAGGGAGCTCTCTGCGGTACTTGGGGCCTCCGTGCGAGACCTGGCAGTGGGTGCTGTGCCCAGTGGGCCTCGTGCAATGTCTCTGGGGGGCTCTGTGCAACACCGTGATGGGGGGAATGGGGGGTCCGGCCTCAGGCAAGGCCAAGGGGAGGTCCAGCCCTCCGCATCTCCCTGCAGGACCGCGCCCACCCCATGAGGCACCCAAGGACCTCCCAGCCCAACCCAGGCACCCACCAAAACCGAGGCACCGCTGGGAAGCGGAGCAGCAGCTTTCCCAAGGCTCGCACCTGGATTCTGCTGCTTTGCACCACCCAAACTGCCAGTCTGCTTGTTTAGCAAGAAATAATAATTAAAAAAGCAAAATACTTGGCACGTGGCTTATTTATAGGAGCCCTTTGGAGTTGGCTGCCTGTTGAAAAAGAAAAGAAAACTGCAAAAAGCTGGGAGAGTCACAGCTTGGCTTTGCTGGGGTCACCCCGACACGCCAGGGCCAGGCTGGAGCGGCCGGGCTGCTCCAAAGCTCCTTAGGCAAAATTGGGGGCATTTTAAAGGAAGGGGAGCGTGTGTCCTCCCAGGACGCGGATAGGATGGAAAGGTGCTTTGCATCTGTGCAGGGTGCCGGGGCATTTTATCCTTGCAGAGTTTTATCCCTGGAGCATTTTATCCCTAGATATTTTAACCTTGGAGTATTTTATCCTTGGAGCAGTTTATCCTTATTGCATTTTTATCCTCACGGCATTTATCCATGGCACATTTCACCCACGGAACATTTTATTCTGTGGAGCATTTTATCCCTGGAATGTTTTATCCCTGGAGCGTTTTATCCCTAGAGTGTTTTATTCCTAGAGCGTTTTCTCCTTGGAGCATTGCATCCCTGGAGCGCTTTATCCAAGTGGCATCTGGGTGCTGCAAAACTGGGACATGCCAGGCAGAGGCTTGGGTGCTCCAGGAGCAGCTGGGAAAAATACTCTAAAAACACCCAAATCAGAGCTGCGACAGGGTCTGTGTGGGGTGAAATGCTCCGAAGACATCTTGCAAAACGCTCCGTGCCTCCACGCACTGCGTGGGGGTCCCGAACGTGCCCTCTCGCCGCCTCCTGTAACCCAAGCTCTGAGGAAATCTGCTCGTTGGGAGCCAGAAATCCCGTAAATAATCTCCCAAGGCAGCGCCCGCTGCCAGGGGGACGCGTTGTTCCCCCCGGCCATCCAGCTGGCTGCACATGTCCTGCCACCACCCCGAGGCCTCCGTCCCGCCCCGCGTGGAAGAAGCAGCATGAAAAAAAATCCCTGGAAAATCCCCGCGTGCCGAAAATTCGGGAGAGGGGATAATTTTACACGCCCGTGCCTTTCTCCAAAAATAACCCAGGTTAATTGGCCTTCAGCGCTGGGGAGTGAGCAAGGGGGGAGAAGGCCCTCCCGCCCGGCTTGGCCTCGGAAACCGCATCACAGAATCTCGGTGCACGTGGCACATCAAAGGAAATCGTGTGTTTTCGGGTGTCTTTTATTACTTGCTTTTTCTTGGCTGCCGTCCTCACGCTCCCGGGTAAAGCGATGGCTCCGGGTGCTGAATCCCGTGTGGGAAGCGGCAAAGGGCAAAGCTTGGCTCCCCGTGGCTGGAAGGAGAAGCTTTTCCTGGGATATTTCACCCTGGGAAAAGCATTACAATAAATAAATAAATTAATTAATTAATTAATTAATAAGCAACTTGTGTTTGCAGCCTGGCAGGCAGGATAGCCGCGAAAGGCTCCTCGGCCGCTCTGGGCGCTGCCGATGGGCTCCGCGGGGCGCACGGCAGCAGGATGCAGCAGGAATGGCAGCAGATGAATCAAGCCCAGCTCTGGAGAGCGCTTGGCCCGGAGCCACTTCTAACACAAAGTACATTCCGGCCTAGACGTGGCAAATGGCACCGAGCTCCCTTGGGCGTCAGGGTGCTCCCATGGGCCCCGGGCACGCTGCTCCTGCAGGGATCCCACCCGGGGCTCCGCTCAAGGAGCTTTGCAATAAGGGGTCTCGCTTTGGGCTAGCGCTAAGGTGGCGTTTAACCACTCCAAATAGATAATAACTGGATCTTCACAATGAGGGCAGCATCGTGGGGCGTGCGCGCCCGGCACGCGCCTCCCCAGGGAGAGCGGGTGCCCCAGGCTGCGGTGAAGCCGCGCGGGCGCCGGCACTGCGCCAGCCCCCCCGGCGCGGGGACGCCCTGTCCCGGGCATCAAGGAACAGGCTGACTCAGCAGCCGGGCAGGCGGCCCCGGCGTGAGGAGCCCGCCCTGGCCGCGGCCGGCGCCGGCACTGGCCGCGCGGAGCGGCCGGCAGCAGCCGGGATGCCCGGAGCGCTGCTCTGTGCTGCCAAGGCCGGGCTGCCCCCAGCTGCTCCTCCCGGGCTCCTGCAGCTCTTACAGGGGGAAGTGGGAGTGGGGGAGCCTCGGGGCCAGCACGAGCCATCAGGGCCTCCAGGAAAGGCGAAGGGACCGGCAAGCGGCAGCCACGATGGGCCTGGAGCGCAGCAGCCCCCGAGCACTGCAGGGCTTGGGGGGCTGCTTTGCTGGAAAAGCTGCCTGGTTTTGCTGGGGTCCCGGCAGGACTGTGGTGCAGAGCCTGCCACAGCCCCTGTGTTTCTTTTGGAAGCAAAGGGCCACTGGGAGCAGGGAAAAGAGGGAGCTAATAATACGGATGCAGGAAAAAAAAAAAGAGGGAGAAAAAAAGAGAGAGAAAAAATAAAGACAAAATTTTCCCCTCAGAGCAGCCGGGTGCAGATTTGGGCATTTCCATCTTTTTTTTCTCTTTTTTTTTTTTTGCAGCCAGCATCCCAGCTCCTGCCAGCAGTAGCTCAGGGTGCAAAAACCTGTGGGAAACATTGCTCAGGGCAGGTTGGGAAAAATTAAGAGTGGAAAGAAAAATAGCAAAAAAAGAAGGCAAAGAAAGAGCCAAAAAGGAGCTTGTCCTTCCGTGTGAGCCAGAGAAGGGTTAAAGGCGGTGAGAAGGAAAGGTGAAGGCCGCGGGCGGCAGGAAAGGGGGGAGGCGGCCGCGGCGCAGGCGGGCGGCGCAGCGGGAACAGAACATCCTGTACCCGCGCGGCCAAAACAGCCCGGCCGCGGCGGGGGGGCCGCCGGGGAGCCCCAGCCGGGACGCGCTGCGAGCCGGGGCCGCCCCCCCCCGGCACCCATGGGTGCTGCCGTTGTGCCTTGCGGGGGGTTGCAGCGGTGCCCAGGACTCTGCTGCAGCGCTTCGGCCTCCTCCTCCTCCTCCTCCTTGTCCTCGTCCTCGTCCCTGCTGGCGCTTCGTGCCCCAGTGCTCCCGGCGCGGGGGGGCATCGGGCTGGGGTGCCCCTCGCTGGCTGCCCCCCCTCGCTTGGCTCCCTTTAATACGGAGTTCACTGGGGGGGTGCCAAACACAGACCCCCTGCCACTAAATATATAGGGCTGGGCTGGCCAAGGCCACCCGCCGTGTTCCTCCCCCAACCCCTCATTCCCACCCCCTCATTCCAGCCCCTCTCCAAACCCCCCCCATAGCAAGTGGGGGGCAGAGGCTGGGATGGCACCCTGCCCCCCAGGGCTGAGCCACCCCGGGGGCCACGTGGGGGGGCCCGGTGTGTGCGGGGTCCCCACGGCGGTGTCCGTGTCACAGCTACCCCCGGCCAGCGCTGGCACCCCCGGCAGCATTGCGGGCGTCACCCCTGGGCTGCCTAATGCCCCCCCAGGAGCTTCCCGACAGCCCCCCCAACCCCCCAGGGCTCCATGTCCCCCCCCCCCGTCCCCTCGCCCCAGCTGAGGGTGTCCCTGAGGTCACAAGGGGCCTGGCGGCGGCGGCGATGGGCGGCTCGGCCATGGCCGCCTGCTGGGACAAGTGGACAGGCCGCTATGTGCTCAGCGTGGCCACGGGCGCCGGCGCCGTCTACCTGCTCTACAGGACCATCCAGGCAGGGCTGAGCTGCCCCCCCGGCGGCGCTGAGCCCCCCAGCATCGCCCGTGAGTGCCCCCCGCGCACGGCGCCGGCCGGCCCGCGCGGCCGCACGGCGCTGACCGCTGCTCCCCAGGGCTGGCCGTGGCGCGGGACGGCGGCGACTCGCGGGAGCTGCGCAAGCTGCTCGCGGCGCTGGGCCAGCGGCAGGACGGCTACGCGCGCAGCATGGTCCTCAACAGCATAACCCGCTGCGTCTACCTGCTGGAGGCCGAGGTAAGCGGCACCGGGGTGCACGGCGGCTGCACTAACGCCCGCGGGCGCCTCACGGTGCCCCCCGCGCCGCGCTGCCCGCAGGCGGCCGCCTGCACTGCCGAGGACATCCGCCTGGTGGCCTCCTGCCTGGAGGAGGGAGACAGGGAGATCACCATCCAGGCGCTCAACGCCCTCAAGGCCTTCGCCAGCATCCGCAAGTTCCATGCACAGATCCAGGCAGGTCGGGGTGCTGGGGCACTGGGGTGCTGGGGCGGGCGGCCGGGCTGAGCGGCGCCACCGCCCCGCGCAGGAGTACGTGCCCAAGGTGCTGGAGCTGGTGACGTCCACATGGGACGCGGAGATGCACGTGGCTGGACTGCGGCTGCTGCAGGCGCTGCCGCTGCCGCCGCCGCTGGAGCCGCTGCTGCGCCGCGCCGTGCCCGCCCTCGTCGACTTCCTGCAGGCCGACGGGCCCCTGGCGCAGGTGAGGCCGCCGCAGCCCCAGGCGCCGCGGGCTCCGTGGGAGTCCCAGCTCGGCCCGGGCCCTCCTTCGCACAGGTGCAGGTGCTCAAGCTGTTGGTGAAGCTGGCGCACAGGGAGGACCTGCTCTACGACATCCTCAACTGCCAGGTACTGGGTGGGCACGAGGGGACATGCGGAGTACCGGCACCCGCCTCCGTCCCCCGCCATGGATTAAAGGGGACCCCGGCGACCCCGGCAGGTGCAACCCGACTTCCTGAGCCTGCTGCATGCGTCACAGCCCGGCACGCTGCTGCGTGAGATGCTGCGGCTCGTGGAGGTGCTGCACGAGGGCAGCCAGCGGCCCGCATTCCGCGCCGCGCGGCGCCCCTTCGGCGAGCGCTCGCTGCAGCGCGCGCTCTTCGGCGAGGACTCGCGCCTGGCCGAGCGCCTGCTCGCCGTCTTTGTGCACCCAGAGGAGGAGGTGCAGCTGCAGGCCTGCAAGGTCATCCTCAGCCTGCAGCTCGCCAAGGAGGACGCAGCCAACAGCAGCGCCGCGGGTGCTGACGCCGATCTCGAAACCACCTTCGGCTCCTTTGAGAGCTCCTTCTTTGAGGGCGTGGAGAGCGCCAGCTAAGAGAGCAGCCCGCCAGCTCAACCACCCCCATCCCTCCGTCCCTGTCCCTGTCCCCATGTGAAGATGCCACTCGGTGACTCAGCATGAGATGCTCTTTACTGGCGGGAGTTGAGGGCTGCGCGGCCCTGTGGGTCCTCGCAGATGCCATAGTTGGTGTTGGTGATGGCGCCCACGATGCTCTTGTCGGCTTCGCACTTGAGGCCACTCTCGCAGGGGCACTTGTAGTAGACGCCATAGATGGTCTGTGGGGCAGAGGGCAGGGGTGTGGGGTGAGTGGGGGAGCCGCGGTCGGGGGGGACGCCCAGCACCCAGACGCACCTTGGGCGAGCACTCCTGCGTCTCGGCTGCCTTGGGCATGCAGCGCGCCAGGCTCAGCCCGCTGTCGCGGTGGCAGCAGCCGCTCTTGCACTGGGCGCTCTGCACGCAGAGCTCCCCCGTGTCCTGCAACACAGGGTGGAGTCAGCAGGAACGCGGCCGTGCCAGGGCCAGGGCAGCGAGCGGCAGGGCTGCGGTGAGCGCAAGCCCTGGGCACGGCCGCCGTGGAGCTGGAGCGGCGCCCTGGTGAGCGGTGCCTCCTACCAGGTTGAAGATGAGGCCGCGCTCGTGCGGCGAGCCCAGCGCGCCGGCCGCCAGCAGCAGCAGCAGGCAGAGGAGCGACGCTCTGGCCATGGTGGCGTCCTGTGCCGCCGCTGCCGCCGCCCCCCTTTATAGCGGCGCCCGCCACCAGCTGACGTGGCTGCTGCTATCGCGCCCGACCCCTTGGCATGGCACCGCACCGGGGAAAAAAACACCAGGGACACCCAGAGGCCACCCGACCCAGCCAGGGTTTTAGCCTTGGCCTTTCACCTGCCGCCTCCAGCACTGGTGCCGGCGGAGCTGGGTTCCCTTCAATGTGTCCAACCTGCCTGTGACTTCCATGGTGCCCGGGTGGCCGCGGGAGCGGCCCTTCCTTAGGGAAGCAGCTAAAAGCACCCGGGGACCTCGATGGAGCTGGCGCCGAGCGCACGAGCTTGTGTTCAGCAAGTGGGCGCTGAGCCGGGCAGCCCAGGACCTGCTACCTGGTGGCAGACACTGCCCGTGGGCACCCGCTCTTCTCCGCTCCACTGGGCTGCGGTGCCCGGGGAGGCGCCCCTGGGAACGGAGCAGCTTTGGTGCTGCCCTGGCAGGGATGAAGGCCATGAGGGGAGCGTGGCCTGGCCAAGGCCTCCGAGCCTGCCAGCTGCTCCGCGGCAGCAACGCAGGATGGCCCTGGCATGACGGGGAGCAGGGCAGTCCCTGGGGCGCATCCCAAGGCGCATCCTGGACAACGTGGCACATCCCAAAGCGTGTGGTGCACCCCAGGGCACACGGCACCTGCCGGGCGCCTGGCAGGGCCCGTGGGTGCCAAGGGTCCCTGGGGAACAAGCCACACAGGCGGCAGGGGCACAGGGCACCCCCAAGGCACAGGCACATCCCGGTGCCGGTCACAGCGCCGGGAGCACACGGCAGCCTGTGGCACACGCAGGGACGCACAGGCGCAGGCCGGGGCGCCAGGCGCATCCCAGGAGCAGCAGCTGCCAGGATCCCTCCCAGCGCAGCGGGAGCAGCCCGGGGGGACACGCGGGGAGCGCGTGGAAAATCCCCGGCTCTCGCGGAGGCACTGGGCGCATCCCGGTGCCTCCCGGGGCCGGGACGCGGCGGAGGGCGGCAGCTCCCGGCGCATCCCGCGGCTTGTCCCGCCCGGGGGCGGTTCCCGGGGCGGGGCCTCCCGGCGCATCCCGGGGCTCATCCCTGCGCGGGGGCGCTGCCCGGGGCGGCGGCTCCCGGCGCCTCCCGGGCGATGCCGAAGCTGCTGCCGGCGCAGGAGGCGGCGCGGATCTATCACACCAACTACGTGCGCAATGCGCGCGCCATGGGCGTCCTGTGGGCCCTCTTCACGCTCTGCTTCTCCATCCTCATGGTGGTGACCTTCATCCAGCCCTACTGGATCGGCGACAGCATCGACACGCCGCAGGCCGGCTACTTCGGCCTCTTCTCCTACTGCATCGGCAACGCGCTCACGGGCGAGCTCATCTGCAAGGGCAGCCCGCTGGACTTCGGCACCATCCCCTCCAGCGCCTTCAAGACCGCCATGTTCTTTGTGGGCATCTCCACCTTCCTCATCGTGGGCTCCATCCTCTGCTTCAGCCTCTTCTTCTTCTGCAATGCTGCCACCGTCTACAAAGTCTGCGCCTGGATGCAGCTGGCGGCGGGTGAGCGGGGCCGGGCGGGGGGGCTCCCGGCATGGCAGGATCCTCTTCCTGGGCTGTGGGACACCTGAGACACCCGGTAACATGGTCCCTACCTTCCTACACCACCTCTCGCTTTAATAATTAATTATCGTTTAATAATTAAAGCAAGAAATGGCTCCGGATGGAGGTCTGGCTGCTCCAGCGCCTCCTTGCAAGCAGGGCACCGGCTGCTCCCGCCGGTCTTGCCGGTGACACCAACGTGTCCCGTTTGCAGCCACAGGGCTCATGATCGGCTGCCTCATCTACCCTGACGGCTGGGACTCGGCCGAGGTGAAGCGCATGTGCGGCGACAAGACGGACAAGTACACGCTGGGCGCCTGCACCGTGCGCTGGGCCTACATCCTCTGCATCATCGGCATCCTCGACGCCCTCATCCTCTCCTTCCTTGCCTTCGTGCTGGGGAACCGCCAGGACAACCTCCTCCCTTCCGACTTCAAAGTGGAAAATAAAGGTGAACGGGGCAAGGGAAACAGCTCACTGCTAAAATACCGTGTTTTAAATACCAGGTTTTTTCATCCCCAATTTGCTGCCTCGCACGAGCTTGGATGGCTGTGCTGAGTTGGGAAGCACCTGCATGTGCATGCTGGGGTTCCTCCTCCTCCTGTTCACAAGGAGAAATTACTTCCAGTTATTTCCTGCTATTCCTGCTATTTTCCCCCTTCTCCTCGAGAGCAGGCCTGGAAATGCCCCCTGCTCCCGGTACCATCGTGTCTCCCTTTTGCTTTGCAGAAGACGGCAACGAGGGATAGCGCCAGCAGCGAGCGCCGTTCGACAGCTCTCCCCAGGACAACACACGGAGGGATGAGGGGATGGTGGCTCTGTGACCACGGCGGCACCGCGCTCGGCTGCGGCTGCACAGGACGGGCGCATTCCTGCCGTGAGGAAGCAGACATCCTGCAAGGAGCAGGAGAGCCCCCAGTGCCATGTGCGGCCCCGCTCGGTGCTGGGGTGCCCACTGCTCCCACCTCCAGCTCATCTCCTGGCAGCAGTGGGGACCTTTATCTTTTTCCTTTGAAACGACTTTTGCAGGAGCATTGAGCTTATCGCCTTCCATGGATTTTCTGCAGCTGCTTTGTTCCCAAAAGGGGCTGCTCCATGACCCCAGCTCCCGCCTGGGAAGAGCCCAGCTGCCCTGGGCACGGCCGCAGCTTCTTTGTACAGCAACTTTCCAGAAAACGACTTTCGAATAAAAAATAAATAAATAAAGTGAAAAATTGGGAAAAAAAAAAAGTGTTCTCAATTTCAGAAATGAGCTGGGAACACTTTCTCCCTTAAGGATGGCTCGGGGTGCAGGGAGTGATCTCGGAATACATTTAATCCTAGAGAAACCAAAGGACGTGCTGACTCTCAGACACAGAAAATTCAACCAAGCGAGTAGTTTCGCAGAAGGAACATAGGAGGAGGAGGGTTCAATTATTAAATAATCTATTTATTGTACTGCTTTTACAAAGAAAAGACAAAGCACCCAAGTAGAAAGAATAAAAACGTATTTTCCTTCAGGTTTTAGACTGACACAGCAAGTACAAACCCTTCAGTGTGAGCACTTGATGGCAATTCGGGAATGGAACTAACCCCAGGCAAGGACAAGGAAGGAGCCCGAGTCCTGACTGTGGATCCTGCGGGGCTCCGATCCCAAGCGGGCTCTAGCCTGGGGGAAGGGAGGGCAGGGCATCCCTGCAGTCCGGGTGCTGGAGGGCATGGCGGGGAGGGAAGAAGCTCTCGGCCCCCCTGGGAGCAGATCCCTGCTCCAAGATCTCCTGCTTCCAGGACAGGCCGAAGTTCAGAGGACGGCAGAAGCTTGGAGGGCAGGTGCTTGCCCTGCCGGGGTCTCTTCACAGTACTTGGCCGGTGACAGGTTTGCTAGAATCCAGTCCTGGCTGCAGCCCCTCTGTAAGATACGGAAGCAACACTGAACTGGGATTACTCCAGGTGAAAGGGGAGTGGGGGAGTCAAAGCAGCAGTTTCAAACTGTTGCGGTATCGTTTCCTTCCTTTAGTTTTAGATTAGATGCATAGAGACCCTGATCTACCCCTAAAGGACACGCAGCATGAGCCGGATCAGGCACTGGGCTGGAGAAACTCCTTGCAGGAGGCTGAAACGCCAGCACGTTTTATGATGGAGCAATCGTCACGGACCAGGGCTCCGAGGCCACGCAAGGAAGCGATGCGGGAGGTCAGGGCAGCCGCTGCAGCAACACCCCATAGCGCCCGCTCGACCTGCTGCGCCTCTTCCAGCCTTCGGCACCGCCGCCAAGACGAAGGCCCCTGTGCTCCAGCCTCCCACGTCTTGCTCTTGAGGAGGACGCACCCCATCTGGGATAAGGATGGACAAGCCTGGAAGAAACCATTGTAGACCTACCAAAATGCCACAATGATTTAGCTTTTAATTCACATTGAACCCAATTACTTATCACATCCACATGCCCCCCCCCGAGAAGCTCAGACAGTTAAGTCAAACAATTTATTTAGGGTAGCTCTAGAACCAGCTTCTAATCCAGCACCTCCATGGAAACTCAGTCGGTTCTCTCCCCTCTATGTCAGCTCCCCTTGTGTTCTCAGCCCAGAAAAACGCCAGGCAGCCCCCTGTCAGGAGGTTATTTCCGAAGACCAGTGCCTGAAGTATGTTAACGCCAAAAGAAATCTTGGAGTTGGGCTTCAAGGTTGGCTTCTAGCCGAGGGCTATGAATTAGCTGGAACAGATGCTGCCACCCTCCACCTGGGAACACATAAATGACCAAAAGAGCCTGAACCCACGGCCTCAGTGACAGCACCAACGCTGCAGCCACCTGCAGCAAGGCAAAGGGCCAGTAAGGGATAAAACCCCCAAACCGTGGAGCATTAAACACTGGAAACACTGCCTGGAGCCAGGCCACCTCCCTGCGGCCCCAGGGAGCACCCAGCGCGTGCCAAGGACCACGGCAGGCCCCTTTCCTGCTTATTTTCATTGTTGTCTTTTAGTCGCAGGCCGCGGCCTTGGAGAACCCACCGTGAAGGCTGCTGAATGTGGAAACTATTCTGACTATCCGGGCACGGGGAGCGGGGACCAAAGTCAAGGGGCGGGGGCACATTAGGGCAAGAAATCAATGATGCTAAAACCTAGACTTAAATAGTTTGTCTCAAAAGATTTAGGCAGCTAAAACTAAAGAAAAATTATGTGACTGGAAAGTAAAGAATAGAGCAGACACAGGGAAAGTAGAGGATTTCAAGGTCTTTGCTCTACATGGAATTAACAGCACCTCAGTGCCCTCTGTTACTTCTCACTCCCTTTGCTAGCTACTGGATAAACAGCGGGAAAGCGACTCCTGAGCCTGGGAACTAAGGATGAGTTCGGATCTTCTTGTCCCCCTCATGAACAAAAAACAGTTGGAATTTAGTCACCTAAGTCATCTAAGCAGAGCTGAGCTCACAGCTCCCGCACATGCTGCGTAACAGGGAGGGGACTCAGGAAAAAAAAAGAGAAAAAAAAAAAACAGAAAAAACTTCATATTCCAGTCAATTAGTCTTTGGCAAAGTCCTGTCAAGGCAGATGATGCCCGCTGGCTGAGGAGAGTCCCCATTGAGTGACACAAGCAAACTCAGCAGAACATGTCAGGTTTATCTAAAATCTTGGAAGCCTTGGAAGGAAGAACTTCACACGGAAAATGAATACGGAAGGAGAAAAAAAAATGGACTGGGGAAAGGGCAGCTGGATGTGTGTATGCTATGCTGTAAACCAGAGTGTAGTGCTGGGCATTGGGTGGAGCCTTAGGAGCTCAGCCAGGGGTGCCTGAGACACTCGGCCGCTGTAGCTCGTTTCTCCGGGATCAGCTCCAGCATAGGCAATAAGAAGTCTGTGAATGCAGCTGCCTCCTCTTGGGCCCACTCGTATTTTTCCACCAGAACTTCAAAAAGGCCCCAGGGCTTCAGCTTGGTGATGTGCTTCAGATCACCTGAAAACCAACAGAGAGGCGTTATGTGCAAATCAGAGCAGCAGAGCAGCTGACTGAAAGCGACCGTGACAGCCTGAGTACAGAAACCCAGTATTTTAGCACAAGCAAAGGTGTGGGCAAGCTGAAGGAAGAAGTGATCCAGTACCGGCACATACTTCATTCATCATCTATTACACAGGCTGACAAGGACAAGCTATGCTGCTCTGTAGACTTTCAAGTACGTGCAGAATTGAGGAAGTGATATTACAAAAAAGGGGGGCTGGATATTTTGAGTAGGTGAAAAATCAGTTTTGAGTCTTAACACATTTCTGGTGTACACAGGGCTTTAAGCATAGCAACAAGGTAAAATGGGTTTGGCTTCCTGCTTAGGGCAGAAGGTCTCTGCACTGAAAAGCAAACTCTGGATTTACCAGCGCGACAGGAATCTGCTGCCTGCTCCGTGCAGCCTCTTCCCTTGGACCAGGCTGAGGGGCCTGCACTCTCAAGCAGCGGGCTCAGGCTGTAAGGTGCTGCTTAAGTGATTGGCATGCTAGAAATAGAACAAAGTTGCCGAGAAAACACCTCAAAGGAAAGTAAACACCTCCCTCGACAGAGCTCATCACGCTATGAAGAGCTTGATGATCAGCTCACGATGGCTGCAGATGAAGTTTTCTCAAGTCTGGGGAGTTGCAAATGGAACTGTTCAACCTGCCACATTTGATCTAGACCGAGATGTCAAATGTGGCGATGTTGTGTATTTTTAGCAGACAAATATACCTGCTATTTAGCTTATATGTAGCTTCGCTGACAAAGCCTTTCATAAAACATCAGGAA
>JAVCKT010021704.1:0-20792 GCA_032273925.1 Rhynchotus rufescens
AACAGTATTGTTGTTACTTCTTATTTCATTACTCCTTCTTCCAATACATGATAAAGATGAAATGTACTTCCAGGCTATAGAAGCAAAGTGTTTGCTAGACTGGTAGACTTTTATGGTGGTTTTGATGTTCAAAATAGACATAGTTATGGGTGTTTTTCACTATTTGACATGCAGCAATCAGAGTTTGATAATAGCTTTAACTATAAATACTTGTACTCTCTTATATTCCCAGTGTGAGCCCTCTTCTGAATCTGGCTGCCATTTCCTCTTTTAGATACTATTTAGGTTAAAAAAGTACTAGGAATTGTTTTTTGTGGAGACTTAGACAAAACAAGACAGACAGTGAAATGCTCAAAAGAATCTGTTATATTACGTTTCTAGTTTTCACTGTATTCATGTTAGCTGATTCTTATGTGCTATCTGACTTCATTTTTTATGCCTGAGTAACTGCAATCTGATCATACATCTCTGTTGCTGCACTTTAATATTTTACTGCAGTTTTTCAAGTCTTGTTGATGGTCAAGGAACTTTAAAGCACCAGTCTACACATAAGGAAAGTTGCTTTCAAAGCATATAATAGTCAGTGGCACAGCTTCATTTTGAATTGTGGAAGTCTAATTTTATTTATTTATTACTATGCCCAACTTTGGATGTCAGTCTTGTGGTGGCATTCTACATACTAGACATTAGGCTGGTATGCCTCTGATGCGAAAGCATGAATGCCGCAATATGCTACTTACCAAAGCACAGAAAACTCAGCCCTGCATATATTACTCTGAATATGTGAAAAAAAAAGGAAAAGAAAGTATGCTGATCTTTCAGGCAATATGATAATATGTTCCAGATACAGAAGGCAAATTTAAAATTTAAAGGATGATTCAACAATATCTTAACTAAGAGAATACAATGTCCAGACTTTAATATTTAATAAATAACAACATTCACCACTGAAGTTCATTACCATAGCAGTGGTAATGAACTTCAATAACATTTTTTTTTCTTTCTGTGATGATAAACCTTTGCAAAGCAGGATGCAATCACTCTCTCTCTCTTATTCACCTTCTCTTTCATGCCATGACAAGTAGTTTATATATATTTAGAGAGATAATTTGCCACAAAATTTTTCACAATGTGAAAGGTTACTTATTCATAGAAAGTCAAGCAGTAAAGCAGAAAATGTCTGTTTGAATGAAAATTATTTTTTGGTGTATAATGTCAATTCTCTGCAGTACCAGAGGAAATAAATGGCATTAGAAGCAGTAAAGCTCATTGTTATTGTAATACTGACCCTGGCATTTTGTAAAACATTCTCCCATTTAAAAATAAAAAAGAACAAAATAAATGAATGCTTTGATTAGAAAACAAACCCTTAAGAGATACTTAAGAATCATAAGGATCTTAAGACTGTAATTTCCTGTTGTTTGCTATCCTATTTTTTTCTACCTTGCTAGTGGATTCCTCAAGTATAGTGCACACTTGGTGAGAATTTCATATATGTAGGTGTCTTTACCTTGCTAGAAGCAGTAGAAATAAATGTTGGAGATATTACAAAGAAAGATGCCAGCACAGATGTTAACAAACCAAATTCTCCTATTAAATGTTCACAATGGCTACTATTATGCAAGAGTACAAGTATAATATTCCTGAGAAATACCCAGAAATGGATGGTCTGCTGTTATTCTTCTATTGATTCTCAGGGTTTTAGATCATGGCATATTTCTTCAAAATTAAAGTATTTTTTTGTAGCTTTGGAATTTGATTCCCTTTTTTAAAAAGGTAAGTACCAGTGATGGTAATTTTGTTTCAGATCCAGTTATTATGTTTTAATTTTCCCACCAAAAGGGTTTTTCTTTTTTTCAAGCAAAAGAAACTCTACAGAAAAGCTGTGTACACAGCGTAAGTGAAAGAATAGAAATTTAGTTGGACTAAAAATGAGTTTTAACCTTGAAGATTAAGACAGCGAGTGAAGAGGTCTGCATATAAGGATCAAGGATTACTTACCTGAACATAGGCATCTTGAGACATCTGAGATAATCTAAGGCATAGGAGCTCTGAGGGTGCTACTTTCTGGAAGAGTAACATGAATCCTGGTTGCCTGATATGATACCGACTATCTACATTTATGCAAATAAAATCTTTGCTAGGTGCCTACGTGAAAACTCTTTGTCTCAGCCAACGTTATAGAGACATCCATGCAGCTGCTGTTGGCAAAATGTGGGTGTGTTCCAAGGTGATCTGAACATATCTCTTGGCTGACTCTCACTGACTGCTTTGATTAGATCTCCATTGAGTATAACAGGAACTTGGCTAGCTCATATACAGGCATGTACACATAGGCACCCAATTTAAGTGCCTTAGTTTCTGAACCAAACTATACGTGTTTACATCAACCTACTATACATGTTATGGAGATTTCCATAAGTAATTGTTTGTATAACTCAATATATTAATATCAAGATTTTAATGACTCAGAAAAAACAGACTTATTACCCTTCTAAGCAAGCAAATCTCCATATTTTGAAAAGATATATCCATCGGATTAATAAGCTTGATGTGTTATTTGATTTTGTTTTGAATTTCATTTTCACTTGCATGTGAAATTTTGATAGTCTGTGAAATTTAGATAATGTTTGTGGGCTTTATGAAAATTAAAAAGACAAAGATATTTGGATGAAAGTTATAAATTTTACTTGAATATTATCTCTAATATTACTTAAAATGTTTTGTTTTATTTTAGTTAGTTATTTTTGTGAGAAGAACAAAGCTGCTAGCATTTTACATAGAATAATAGACTTGTCTGATCATTCATTTTTCCAACATTTTGTTGGAAGTGAAAAATTTTGGGAGAAGGTAATGATGCTGTCAAAAAAATTGCATCAAGAAATTTCTTGGGTTGGCCAATGAACAGTAAAAAATCCCTTTGAGACCCAGCTGGTTAGAGTACTCATATGTAACTTGGAAGAGTTAAATGGATAGTTCTGAGCTGCTGGATTCGGAATATTATTTTATATTTCAGATATCTTGCAAACAGCTACAGCTTTGAGGCATCTCATGCCAAACCACTGCTTCAAGCCACAAGTTAGCGAGCAAGTGATTCTTAATTGAGTTTCATTTATATTCCAGACTTCTGCTGTACTCAGAATTGAGGATAAAGCATAATCTGGCATGAATATAGCTGTGAAACAACAATAAAATATATTTAACACAAACAACAAAATGATTTAAATTATTCCAAAATTTTTACAGTCATTTTTAAAAAGACGAAGTATCAGTTGTTCAAAATACAGTCATAAGAACATTTTACCAGCACAATGTAACTTTTTCTGTACCAGTAAAATGTTTTGTTGTGGAAATACACTTCATCTCCCCTTTTGGAAACTACTGTCCTTCATAAAACTAATATTCACTGGATGTAAAGGATAGAGATCACGTTCTGTCACAGAGCTAAGGGTGTGATAGCCTTTGATATAGCAATATTTTTTTACATTGGATTGTAGAGGTGAAAATATGTTTCTCGGCTTCCCATGGAGAGTAAGACAGTGTTTTTTTTCTGGCCTGCTTTCTCATTTGCTTTAGTGCTAGAAAGCTAGAACTGCATGTCATAATCCATTGAAGCTACAGTGGACATTCAAAGTGACAAAGTGGCAAAAATGGTCTGGACTCTTCTTGTTTCCACCTGGTCTGGCAGACACCTCAAAATCTCACCCAAAAGGCCACATTTCCAGTGGCAGAGCCTCCTTGCTCTGCTGAATGAGTCACTGCTAGTTAGCCATACCTTTAGTAATAATTTCCCTTTCTCATACTGTGCAGGTCCAGTGAATCTGTGGTAATAAGGCTTTGGGCTTGTACAGCACTTATACATCTTGTAATAGATTTACTAAGGTACAAGAAGATGGATCTCAAGGGCATGACATACAAGCCTGGGCAAATCTCTTTTAGAGATTCTCTTTTAATGTTATCATTTTAAAGGATTTTTTTTTTTTTTTGTATATCTGGTCACTAATTTTAAAAAAGAATGTGTTATAAAAACAAAATCAGGGCAAGTAAGGGATTTAGGCATTTAGTTTTGCAATATGCAACTGTAATATTGTCTCATATTGATTGTAGGCATGTGCAGATCATATAATTTTAGAGGGCAAATGAGAACTGAAAGAGTTGGAGAGTTCCATGTGCGCATGAAACACATAGCTAGTGTTACTACACTAGCAGCTGTTATATACCTGCTTCTGCTTTGAATATTATTGTGCCTCTTGATTCTGTTATAAAAATGGTAAAGGTTTTACTCTTGATAATTCATTCTTTTGAATTGAACTAGCTTTTCTTAAGAATAGCTAGCTGTTTTTATTGCTATCATTAACTACCTACCCTATTTTCCCTTTCTTTCCTCTCAACCTCACACAGTAAAGGAGTTTAAAAATACAATTTAAAAAGTATAATGTTTAGTCATACAAAGAGAGAGAAATCTCCAGAGACAGATCTATATAACAAAAAAAAAAAAAAACACAAACGAAAAAAGGCTTTCGCTTTTGGGGAACTTCTGTGACTGAAGAGTAACACTGTGTTAGCACTCATAGCTTTATGCAGGAGCTTTTCATTTCAAAACATTCCTGCATCTGTTCATGTCTGTAGCTCCTACATAAGAGCATTCTAAGATTTGTTGTAAGCTACAGAGTTCCAGATAAGAAATACTCAAAAATATGTGAAAATAGAATAACTTAGATGGAGGAATAAAGAATTAGACTGAATGTGTCATTGCTTAAAGTTTGTCTAGTCTAGTCTATTCCTGTAATGGAGTGATACAAAGATTAATGAGGACAGTAAAATTTTAATTGTAGCTTTTTTATTTAGTACAACAGAGTCTATGCAGAATATAATTACATGGAGAATCTGCCTTTTGAACAAAGAAAAGTTTTTTTTTCCCCTGACTATTTTTTGCACTTCAATTAGAAATTTCATTCCTGAAATATCCTGAAAAAAGAGCTTCATTCTACAAATACAGACAGCAGTATTTTATCACATGGTCTACAGGGTTATTTTAAGCACTGAGTGTTGGTGGTATTTCTATAATGAAATAAAAGTGATTTTCAATTTAGAATGTGACCTTGAAATGCTGACTTACTAATAACTATCTTCAAGGGCAAGTCAAAGTGCACTAGAAGGGTGCATCAGAACAACAGAAATCCCCAAGGAAAATCTCTTTGGGACAAAAATAGCAGTCTATCCACTGCAAGTAATATGGCATGAACTTGTCATGGAAATAATAGAGCTCAGAAACAGGCAGACAATTAATTGTGTTCCTTACATTGTCATTACATTTAGTAGGATAGCAAGACAAAATACATTAATGGTTGCAAACTGGTGCAGCAGTCACAACAAGTAGAGAAAAAATGAAAGCACTGCCTTGAGTGTTCACATACACAGTTGGGAAGTCATTCCTAACCGTGCTACTGACTTATGTTTATAGAAGGCAGATTTTTTAGATTTTTTTTTTTTTACTGTGAGAACAGTGATCTTTACATATTACACCCTTAACCTATTGCAATGATGACTTGGTTAGTAATAACAGAGCAATATAAGTACTAATATAAGAAGTAATATAAATACTAATATACTAATATAAGCAATGTAAGAGCTAAAGTACTCTGAAAATACAATCTTTTTTAATTTTTTCTTGTTATTGTATTGTATGATACATCATTCTCTTATCCTCTACCATATTAAGTATCAAATAATATGTATAGTATATATGTAATAATAATATATATAATATATAATATAGTATATAGTATATAGTATATAGTATATAGTATATAGTATATAGTATATAGTATATAGTATATAGTAAGTGTATCCAAACTACTATCGTTTCAGAGACTATAGTAGTTTATAGTAGTTTCATAGTAGTGTACTATTCTTCTTCTATAAACATGTATGGATAGATACATTTAAACTCTCTTTTTTTGTTGGTTTATTTTGTTTGTTTAAGTGGGGGAGAGTAGCTCTTCTCCCATAATCTTTCTAGCTGTTTCCCTGCACATAGTATACTGCTCTGTTGCCTACACAGAGTATTCCCTCCCATTACTGGAGTCCAAATATCCTTAAGTTAGCTAGAATTGTGGCCCTTGTGCCATGTAAAATTCCTCCTCTGATTCAGTAAATTCCACATGCTTTCCAGATCATTCCATACAGGAGAAGCTAGATTTTTAAAATGATGACCAGGGATAAATATCTTAACCAGATTTATAGAGATATTCACACTGATACAAAGACTCTGGGCTAGTATATCATTGTGCTAGAGAATGTCACCAGTTTAATTCACAGAACATATTCCAGACATTCTTCTGTGCTGGATAATTCACTGTGTTTGTATCTGATAGTGGAAGTCACAAATCTTGGATTACTCATTTCATCAAATTAGGCTAGGATTTCTATATTTGTAGGAGAAGGGCAGTGATATCAGAGCTTTATAAACACATCAGAATTTCATTCTTGCTAACTGATTTCAAAACTGTCTAATAAGACATATAGTAGAGGGGTTTTTTTTAACATGTGTTTATCTGATACAAGTTTATGGACTTTTTTTGGTTGTTGTTGTGCAAAATGATATTATTGTTTGTGTGATAAATTATTATCTGCTTTCCAATTATTGATTAGCATCTTCAGGATAGTAGTTAAGTAGTTGTAAGTCCAGTATCCACATTTCCAAAGCATAGCACTTATTAAGAAAATTCATCTAGGTTGAATAAAGAAGTGCTTTTACTTAAGAAAGCTTGTATCTTCATAAAGCTATTAGAAGTGGTTGTAGTTTGTATTTGATGGCTAATGATTCTGGCATGTGATGGTTAGGAGAATCTGTAGTACAGATCACCCATAGATTTATTTCAAAAATTGTTGAATCAGGGGAAAATCTCTCATTATCGCCTAGCTTTTTGGGCTTGACTCCAAATGAGAAAATTCCTTTCACTATGTGCATACTGCTCCTGTATTAAGTTAATTGTGTGTTGTGGAATTTAGGTGCTTACTTAAAGTTGCTTGTTCAGATTTTCTCATATGAGAAGAAAAATATTAGTTAGAGGAGAAGTGGACTTGGAGTTCTGAGGTAAAAATGAACAGAATAACATAAAATAGAAAGATTGTGTCAATTTTATTTAATGTTATAACCCACAACCCTTGTACTGAGTTCTGATTTAAAAGAAAAATACTACTAATTAGTTAATAGCATAACATTATCCTTTATTATTTTAACTCAAAGGAAATGAATGAAATCAAAGATTGGAATAATAGAAATGGAAAGTGCAACAGCAAAAACAAAAGGCTAGGTTGGGAATCTGGTGGTCCTAGATTAAACCTCTAATTGTAAATTAGGAATTTATCCACAGTAAGTCACTGAGAAGAAGATGGACCGCAAGGTAATCCCAAAAATAATATCTGGAGCCAATACTTTAGAGCCTTGAAAAAGACAAACATGTAATAAACCATACTGGAGATCTTTTCAACAGAGGAGGGGATATATTTATACCACCTGATCAGGGGCAGGCAAGGTGTTATCTGAAATACAATGTCTTTGTTTAGGAAATGTGATTTCAGATTGAAATAAGAGCGGATAGGGACTGCAAAACTGATGATTGGGGAGAGAGAATCCATGATACCTAATGAGTGTGAAAGGAGTTGTTTCATTTAACATGATAACTGCAGATTGAGAAAAGATATGATTGCTATGTATAAGTAAAAAGTCCCTGTAAACACAAGAGAAAGAAAAGAAAAAGAAAAGAAAATTGAAACTAAAATGCATGAATCTAAATATGGGAACAAGTAGGTGGTGAAGTAAGTCACAGATGACAATCATTTGAAAAGTATATATTGGTTGAGGTACTTATTGTATGTTTTTATAGTGGCTTACAAGAAGTTATAGTGAAGAGTATGCTTGTTAGGGATGAAATTTCTTATTTACATTCTTTCTAGTATCAGACATGGATTATTTTCACAATATATTGCAAGCTGGCAATACTGTACTGCTCCAGTGTGTTCAGAAGTTCTCCACGGTAAAACATCTCCTACCATAGTGGCAGCACAGTGCTTTCCTAAATCCCAGTGATTTGAAACAGTAGATGGAGATTTCATCTGAGCAGGTGGGATCACTTTAACTATCATAGCAACTTCTTTTCTCTTTTTTTTTTTTTTTTTTAACTTAAAAAGGGTCCTGTCTGCACAGAAAAATTGCTGTTTTTTAAAATGAGTTATTTTGAAATCCTCTGACCTCTTCCATATCACTTTTATTTTTCATCTGAACAGTTGCTTTTTTAAGTAAAAGCTGTGGAAAAAAGAAAAAAAAAGATGTGCTTCATCCTCCAATTTTTGCTACTACTGAAGGTATAGATTTGCACAGAAAATATTTGTCTATATTTTCTGTTTTTCATTCCCTTTGTCCAGAAAAAAAAAAAAAAGAAAGAAAAAAGAAAGCTAAATTGCTCTAAATAAATACAGAAAAAGCAAAAGTGAAGGATCACTCCAATTTTTATTAGGAAAACTGAGATTATTGACATTGAAGTGCCTATCTATCTTCATTAGATATTTGATAGAAGAGAATACATAATACTGGGAGATTGTCACAGACCTTTTTGCCAAATACGGCAATCCTGTCATGGCCAAACTCACATCAGCTGCAAATTTGAGTATCCTCCACAGAGGAAAATTCAGGCTTTCAAGACTTCAGTCATGATGATTTTGGGAAAAATTAGTCTTTAGCATTATTCCCTTTTATGATTTTTTTTTAGCTAGTAAATCAACCTCCTAATGACATTTTATTTCCTAGTACTCAAAGGCCTAAGTCAAAAAATACCACTTGAAAATTGGAGAGCCCATTGTTTTTTAAGCTTTCTTGACTACCACTGAAAATATGGAAGTGTGATTAAACTGCTGTTCCCCTAATAAACATTAATTATAAGACAGCAGGTGATTAATCACTGATAATGAACCATGGATGACTTGTAATGGTCAGTTAATAGTGTCATGGGCCTTTATTGCTGAAAATAATTAAAACTAATAAAAGATTGTATAGTGAATATGCCTGATATAAATGAGCTTATAGTACAAGAAACAGACCCTCAGATGTTGGAGGAATTTCTTATCCTATTGCTATATAGGTTTAGCAAAGTGTTTATGGCAGTCACAAAGGAGGAAGACCTGAAATTTCATCCATGATGTAAGGACAAGTATTTGGCTTAGGATTACAGCTGTTGTTTTTCCTCTTAAGGTAAAAGTCCTACTCAGCATACTCTCTTACTGCTCTTCCCTGGCACAAGGAATCTTTAATTATGGCTTAAAAAGTGAACCCTTAAGAGGGAGGAAACTTCTATCACCTTTCAATTTTTATAATGACCCGAATATGACTCAAAAGAGAGGTTATTTGAAATGTCTTGCTTTTTTTTTTTTTTTTCCTTTTCCATCAAGCTCAATATCATTATCTTAGGTCTTTTCTAAGGGAAAAGGGGCAACTGTTGTGCAATAGAAATAGTGTTACAACCTCAAAAGAGGTTCAAGGCCATTAATACTGAATAATGTTTTACACTTTCATTTGGTTTAAGGTAATGACCATGACAGAGACTGTGCTAACTAGCAGTCAAACAGTACACACAATTCAGAACAGTGGTGGAGCTCATTTCTTGGCCCTGTCCCCTTTATTATTATAGAGTCATTATTGTCTACCTTGGGATGTAGATTAAGGATCTTGTTGCCAGGTAGGCAAACATTAGGGTTTATCATGCTGGTGTTGAAAGACTAGTTTCAGGTAGCTTCTTCACCATTAACTGCCAAATCAGTAATTAACAATTCTAGTTTTAAGGCTATAGAGAAATACATTTTCTTAAATATGAGCTAGTTCAGGAGAGCTCAAGGAGACAAGGTTTGGAAACTTGTTTTTAACTTGGTATGTAAACATGTTTTATATGTTAAAAGCAAAAGTATCAGTTCAGTACATAGGAATATTTGTTCATTCATTCATTGCTTCAGATGTTATTTCAGTCATTAGCTTTATTTTAGTAGTAGAATTTTGTAGTAATTTGCTTACTTTATTTTGTGCCTTCCATTTTTTCCTGCGTTTGTTAACATGCCATGTATTAAATTCTGATCCTGCAAAAATTTATATAGATAAGCAGCTTTACAAATAGCAGTAGCTCCAATTAAGACTAACTGCTCACATGAGTGTCACTATCACTTTTAGACTTTTCTGAGAATTTGTATTAAATTGAGGATGAGATTTTAATTGAAATTTATGGATTTTTTTGTTCTAGTTTTTACATCAGTGCTATTTCATTCACATCAGTGACCTACTTCCATTTTGCCATTATGAAAAGAAAAAGGACATGGTGTTTGGCAGGTTTTCAGGTGCTGTACAAACAGATAAGGTAATGGCTCTTAAAAAACTCATTTCTGTAGTCTAATTAAGCATGATATGCTGGAGAAATAATATTATTTATTTTTACACTACTTCATTTGCTTTTGGATTGTAAGAGTTCCCAATAATTACTGACTGTCTTGAGTAGGTTATAGAAAGTAGGTGAAGGAGGGAAAGAAGGAATAAAAACTGGGGACAGAGATGCATGAAGGAAGAAACAGGTCTATACAAGAAAAATAAAAGATATTTCAAGAAATAGAAGGCATAAGGGTAAGAGAAGAATGCACACAAGAAAAAGAGTAGAAAAAATGTAAGATCTGTCAGTAATCATCTTTCAATACTTATTTTTCTTAGATTTTTGTATATTTTTGAAGAAAAATGCAAAATTTTTATATCACTATTACTTTTATTTTTAAAACAAATTCTTTATATAAATTCCTATTCAGTTGGCAGTATTAACACGTGTAGGCCAGTTATAGCTAGTGTGATGAAATTCAAATAATGAAATAGTGTTACAATTCAATATGCCTTGACAATGAACTTGGGGACAAACCCTATCAATAACAGGAGGAACACCTTTTTTTATCATCTCAGTTGTACACAAATGATGTAAATTCAATCATGACATTACTATTTTCAAGCCTGAAAATCTGTCAGTAGGACTTTTATTCTTTTTCTTTTAAAGTATGTATTTTCGTGATTAAAAAAAATGATTCCTTGCAAGGACATCTAGGTCAGTTGAAACTTTCTGAAAACAGTAGTGCTTTGGATGAAAGCTACTAGGAGCTTGCTGCCAGATTTTTTGAGATGTAAAACCAACCTTCTGACTGCATGTAGTCATTAAAGAGAAGAAGATACTTTTTGGAAGAGTAGTACTGTAGAGCACCCACTGTGCTGGCCAGGTTCCAGCTTGGAAAATTACATTCTGCCTACTGACAATTGCCTTTCATATTTCAAAAAGCAAGTCTTGTTTTTACATGCTGTCCTAGATATTAGACATGTGGCTAACTTGGAGCATGGTGCTAAATCCATCACATGCTTATCTACCTTGCTGAATTGAGATCCTAATACATTTATTAACTGCGTTAAAGACGTGTCTCTGCGATCAATGTGACATCAGTTTAACTTCTATATAAAATACACAGAAATACATATATATAACATTCAGATCACAATTTTAGAAGGTAATAATTCAGGAAAGTGAAATGCAAGGTGTCTTATATTAATAATACCTTTTTCCCAATGAACTGTTTCTATTAGCTATGATGTACATTTAAATACGTAGATATATACTTCCTTCATACACTCGAATACTTGCAGTTTTAGGAACTTAAGAAACTAATAAACTCATAAACTTTGAGTTTCTGATATACAAATTGAATTTTTATTTATAAAAATCGATGAGAATTTTAATGGCTCAAATAATTACTTATGATAATTACTTATGTACTCTGACAACACTGAAGCTGGGGAAAGTTTGGAGTAATGTTGAATCCTTCCAGAACTATTTCAGTTGCAAAGACAAGTGATTAAAATTTCCTTAACTTTTTTTAAAAAAGCATTCATTCTTATTCTGAAGCAAAACCTAAACTATTTCAAGCTGAAAGGTAAATGTCTATGAAAAGAATACTGTATATGTGCAAATTGTAATGTAATAGTATCTCAAGGACTTAAGAGGCAGTATTTACAACGGTCTGTCAAACACTGTGGGATCCTTCAAGATGAAAGACAAAGTACAGTGAGGTCATTTTCAATAATTGTTTTAGTAATAAAGATCCAATTAGGACAGGATTATTTTTCTTCTTGTTTTGGATTGTAATTACATATCAAAGAATATAATATCCTTGATAAGACTAAGTGTCATGCTGAGCTGCAGATTTACTCAGCATAAAAAAACCTTAACAAATAGGTTTTCAGCTAAGTACATAACTTAAAATTCCATTATCAAACTAAGGTTTTTTTAGAGCTTTTAAAGATTAAAATCAGTAAGATTGTGTTTCACATTCTGGAAAATAATTTGTTCTATAGAAACAGCCATGTTTCTGTAGCAACATTTTAAGTATATATTTAACAAGCAAATGCATACTCTGAGAATTTGTGACATAAGTTTAACAGAAGTGTTAAATTGTACTTAAAATGTTTTTGTTTATGATTCATATATATGTAAAAGTCATTGAAGTGCATATGGTATTTTTTTATTGATGACTAATGCAACTTGCTCTGTGCACAAATAAAGAGAAAGACAAAAGGCTCTGCCTTATGCATTGTACAAAAACTATTAGTGGATGGACATTTAATAGTTGTACAAGTGTATCTTAATGAACCTTAGGAGATGGTATAGCTTTCCTTGTAATTGCTGACAACTGTGTTGCTTTAGGTTTAAGACTATACATGCTTATCAGAGATGCCATTGACTTGTACTTGTTCCGTTTATTGATTGCTTAATTAGTTTCCAAGATAGCTAATCAGGGACAAATGCAAGTGCTTAAGCATCTCTTGCTCTGTCTTACTCTAAGCACAAAATTCTGGAGCAGCTATGTGATTTGAACAAATAAATTAACCTCAGTCTCTTGAACTTGTTTGAGTCTTGCTGTAGAATGCAACGTGGTGAAGCAATACTATGTATTTAAGAAAATGAACTTGAGGGAAGCTGACTGATCTTCCAAGAAGTAACTGGAAAGAAGTCTTTCCAGGGAAGAGTGCAAAAAGGATCTTCTATTTTCTTCCTTTTATGTGTTTCTGTTGTTATTGACTAAATGTAGTCTTAACGGTCAAGATAAAAAAAGGATTTGCTCATGGTGACAATGACTACAAATTTCTCTGTCATAGAACGCTGAAATTTATTCAGTTTTATTTCTCGGTTGGAATCATTATGCAACACTAGTAAAATTAGGTGAAATGGAGTGATATTATCTCAGAAAGTTTAAAAATAAGCTTAAGCCAAAACAATTCTTTTTTTTTGATAAAACTATTTTTTATTTTAACGTATTTTTGAATGTTCTATCTTGAATAAAAATGCTGTAGAAATTGAAAGAAAAATCACAAAAATCACATTAATGTATACAGAAATATTAATATAGCACACTTTGATTTTTTCGTAGGGTACTGCTTGCCTTAATAATAGAGCAAAACTGACAAAAAATAACATTATTTGGGCTTATTGAATTTATATATTTTACAAATGAAGTATTTGGTGAAAAACAGCTCTGTCATAATAATGCCATATAAAAGTCTGACTGCCTAAACATAAAACTAAGACCAGATGTTCTTTATTTACAATTTTGATTTGCAAACTTATGCCTTTCACATATTTCTAAAGAAAAAGTACTTTTTTCTAATTTTGTTCACATAACAGAAATAAATCACAGACCTAGTGAGAAAAACAAAAGTATTACATGTTGATAGTAAAGAACATCACCACTGCATAAGTGATCACAAAGATATGCCATTCTAGTGACCTCTGAAAATTTTACTGTTTCTTCAGCATTCTTTTTACAGATAGTTTTGAAAGATGACCAGAAAAGCATTCATTATTAACAGGCCAGCATAGAACTGACACTTAATGGAATTCTTCTAGCCCCTTCTCCATATAATCTAGTATTCAAAAGTACATCTCTCTTATCTGAGATACTACTCTACTGTGCCACTCAAACTGTTTAATACAAGATCAGAACAATGGCGTTCAAGGCTCCCATTGTATCTGGAAACAGTAGAGATGTGAAAACTCTGCTAGCAAGCAATCTTGTATTTAAACTAAAAGGACACTGAACCAAGAGACTCCCTTAATAAAATTCAATGGAGAGGGAAAAAAATAGAGGAGCTGCTTTTTTTTTTTCTTTTCATCTTTATTAAAAATGATTTGTCACAGGTGAGACCTTGAATAAAGAGCAAAAAACTGTCATCAGAAATATCGTATATCCTTCCTATTCTCAACAGATATTCTTAACTTACATTATTAACCTATTATTAACTTAAACAGGAAATGAACATGTGATTTTGTTCTATGTATGCATGTATGCCAGGTCAGCAACATATCTATACATTATTTAATAATAGTGCATTACTACTAAAATATCAATTGCTAAGTCAGTCTCCATTGCAATAATACATAGGAGATCTATCTACATGCTGCTTGCCACTCACAAGAATTAGAATTTTGAAAATTCTGAAATCAGTAACAACATAAGGATCAAAACAATTCATCATTTTGAAACTCCATAAAGCTGAGTAGTTTGTAGCCTTGAATTCTACTTGTGTCAGTGGTAGAAACAGAAGAAACACTTGAAGATTCTATTCTGAACTATGTTCCCATGATCCCAGTTAACCATTTTGCTAAGTGTTCATACTAAAAGACTCATACACGATGGGTAATGGCTGTATTGAACAATTAGCAATTAGTTAGTATTTTTTCTTAAAACAGATGCATCCTTTGAATGCCTTTATGACATCCTTTTAAACCATTATGTTAGTTCTTGGCCATTTTCAGTTGCCCACTGCCGCAGAAGTGAAGTCAAAATTTTCACAGAGAATATCTGTCCTATTTCCTCATCTATTTCAGCTTTAGACATGTATTACAATTCCAGAATTATTTAGAAATTCTAACGTTGGAATAGACATAACTGAACTTGGGACCTGTAGCAAAACAAAACTTCAGAAACATTCCCATTGAACTGTTTGTTTTCAGATATACCATTTTTATATCAAAAGAATTATGATTATAATTGAGGACCTGAAGCAATAAAACCTTAAAATCAGATCTTTAAAGAAATTGAGTTATGTGTCTCCAAGCAAAAAAAAAAAAAAAAGAAAAAAAAAGAAAAAAAAAAGATATGTATTGATTTTTTAAAACTGGATGAAAATTACTAAAAAATGCTACCAAAGAAAACACTAGAAATAGTGTGGGTAGGTGGGTTTACAGACTAGCAAAAAATAATGAAAAACTATAGAAACAAAAGAGTGACTAATAATAGGATTATAAAATTGGAAATCTTCAAGATTTACTCCACATTATCAGTTTGACTTACAATCCAGAACATGCAGCAGTTTGGAGACATATTATTGAACAGTCAGTGCAGTATCATTTTAATCCTCCTGGAAACCCTAACTACATATTAAAGGCGTAAAAATGATCTGCGGTAGTCATTTGTTCTCCTCAGTACACAGTGCATTCAAATCATCATTTACTGTCAGCACCAAGATAATTCATACACAGTAAGAGATTATATACTAGAATTAGACGCTTTGGAAACTACTGGATCCAGAGGAAGCATTTAATAAGTCTGCATTTAGTCAGCACCATAACCCAACTCTTAATAAAACTAACTTAGAGACATGGAGAGCTTAGTCATATTCAAAGTAACAACTGGAATGTGGATCTTAATCATATTATTGTTACGGCTCAATAACTATTTTGTAGAAATACACCTAGCCAAGCTATTGATTTTTGAATCTGTACTCTTCTCTATACACTTAATTTCTTGATACAATGCAGATCACGTCCTGTACAGTGTTCTGAAGAGGTAAAAAGTAGAACATTGTCAAAATGGTGCTTTAAGATGCTCAGTGTCATCTCAATAAAAATCTTATTAAATCTTTCAACCTCACTAAAATGCTTCAAAACCATTGTCTTAAAATGGACCAATAAATGGTTTACTTAATAATTGTCCAGTATTTAGTTACCACCAAACTCAAACCATTCTGGACTGATACTGATAACCAAACTTTTGGCCAACCATAGAAAGACCTATATTCCTGGAGGGAGCATTGGACATTTGGGAAACCAATGAAATATTGCTTTCTCTAGTGCCACTCAGCAAGGATTCAGCTCCAACCAGACCACAGAAAATTTTGCTATAGAAAACAGTAGGAACAGCCAAGAACAAACAGTTGCTAAAATATCTAATGGCACAAAGAGTTGCAGAGTGAGTATTAGGAGACTCTGTCTCTTTTTACATGCAAGGATTATTTCAAAAATGAGAATCCTTGGAAATTTCAGGATTAGTTGCTTTCCAATCTTGAGAGATTGATTTTCAAAAATCTTTATGTTGCATATTTTAACTTGAAATCTGTCCCAGTTTGGCTGTCCATGGTAGTAGATACATGATGGATAGTAGATGGATAGCTCTGTGAGCTAGGAAGAGCTAGCAAGAGTGAATTCATCTATGTCTACTTCTAACTCTGAATGTGAATTTATTGGTTTTCTCAATATGCTTTTCTCAATATGATATCTAATACTGACTCCACGTCATCAGGAAACATGTCATCTCTTATTTAAGGTATAAATATGCTACTAAAAGAAAGTATCTTTTTCTTTTCTAAGACCTAGTTAAATAAAGTTTTTAAAGCTATGATTAAACAACAAAATAATACCAATCTAATTCCTTAAACTACTATTTTTTAGGAAGCCACAAGAAAACTATATCTATTTGCAATACAATTCAGGCTTGTGTTCCAAAGATGACTTGAGGAGAGTAGAGCAAAAGAAAAAAAAAAAGATAAATTATGTTGATTAATGTTGAAGCTCTTCCTTTTACTTTAATTAGAAATGTATTTTGGTGCCAAAATTTTTGTCAAGACAAATCTACCTTTTCTGACAGAATGTAAAATCTTGCTTATTTATGCTTTTTTGAGTACACACAAGCATGTCCTTATGCATGCATGTACGTATGTATGTATGTGTGTTTATAAATGCACAGATCACAGATACATGTACTTGCTTAAGGAAGCAGGAAAATGTAGATGCTTTATAAGAAACTTTCTCCCTTGCCCTTTTATTTCCCATAGTGGATATGTCTGGAAGTGCTTGTTTTAAAAACTACATTCCGTTAAATTATTAAACTTTCCGGCATACAATGTTTTTGAATAAAACAGAAATGTTTCCAGAGTGATAAGCATAACTGGTTAATTTTCAGTAATGATTTAACCTGTGGCACCAAAAGAAGAAAAATTATCAACTGTTCACATAGACAAATAGCTCTTAATAATGTATTTTTAGTGCAATTTTATCTGTTGCTTGCCAGGTGAGAGAGAACTCTGAAATGGAAAAGTCAAACAATTTCCTCTCCTCTGCAATATGCTCAACGGCAAACTCAGGGAAAGCAAAAGCAGCACTTCATGTATAGGTGGTCCTGAGGCTATGCCAGACCAACTTCAGGAGTGCTCTGGAGCTGCTGTTCAGGGAACTCCTCAATGGTTAGTTAATGCTGCTTAAACAGTATTGACTTTGGCCCAGTTATCATGCACTGAGCTGTGCTAAATATGATGCTGCAGAGAGAAACTGATTTTTGGCAGTTAAAACCCCCTTCTCCATTATGCTGAAGAAAATGAATACCTGCAGAGATGCTTCTAAAGTCTATTAAAAAGGAACAGCATGGAATTTTCAGTTGCATCAAAGGTACTGTATCAGATCAGTGTTACATAATAAGTTACCTCAGTTTTAAAAGGTGAAAAAAATAGCACTGTGAATATGGGGAGATTGACATAATTAGTATTTCCAGCTTAATAGTTGATATTTGGAAAGGTTTAGTTTCACAGTATGCTAAGTAGCTAAAAGAAATAGTTTTGCTGCACTCTTAGTTTTCACTTACAATCATTTGCTAGGTCAATCCTCTATTAAGTGACTATAAGTTTCAACACTGATAATGAAACTGAGAACTATAAACACAGCAACTTAATTTATGCCTTTTTACATGCCAGAGAACTATGTTTCTGTAAATTAAACTAAATATATAACTGATTTTTAAAAACCCTGTTAGATTCCAGCAGTCCAACTATCAGCCAAGCTTCTTGACACTATCACTTAAAGTTTACTATTTTTGTAGTCCTATTTATTGGAAATGGCTTTCCATTGAACAGGAAACAGGGTTATGCAGTCTTCTGGGACAGTATGTGCCTTGCTTTTTGTAGCATATTTGAAATTTAGCCATATGTAGTTCCGAATTTAGGAGTGTATAGCTGCTTCTGTTCTTGGCTGTTCTGAGTGGGAGGAAGGAAGTACTGCTGGACCAAAGGGGATCATGCTGTGCCCATAAAGTCTGGTCCAGGAAAAGTCAGGTACAATGATTCAAGAAGGAGATAATATTAAGACATTATCAGGGAAATTTCTACTTCTTATTTTACAACATATACTTCAGATCAGCCCATCTTCCCATGAAGATTTCAATCTAGATGTACATGTGCTTTACCAAAGGCTAGTAAATGGCCAATAATAGGAAGAATAGTCAGTCTGTGGTTCAGGTCTTCGGCTAAGCTTACTAACTAGCAGTTCAATCAGAGCCAAAGTTTAGATCCTTGCTTTCTTACAATAGGAAATTCAAACCAGAGGACAACGATTTCAATCACACATAATGAAGACATTATTTTGATGTGTGTTTGTTGCTTCTGATCAAGGTATATGTATCATTAGCATGATTAGAGTTATCACTTTATTTTTTTCCTCCTTCCTACTTAAGTTTAGCTAATAAACTATATTAGATATTAACTGTATAGTTGTTATAGTTATTAGAGATAAACTGTATAGTTGTTTCATTATTCTTGTGGTTCTATAATTTTAAAGAAAAATCCTTTTTTTTTTTTCCACAGGAAGAGCTCTAGTAGTAAAAGTCAGATTGTGCACAAGACCAAGCCAAAATAATATAATTAAACATGCCATCACTTCCTTTGCAAACAGCAGCAGACTACTAAAAGCATGTCTAAATCCTGCTCAGTAAGGTTAGTCCTTGTAGGACTTTAGTCAGCATAGGCCATGTTCTGGTGCTGCACAAGGCAAACAAATAGAGAAAAGCTAGTTGGCAAGATACGTTTAGATATACATATCCAATTAATCCTGAGAAAAGAACAAAAAATTAACTTGTGGGATCAACCTCTTCAGGTTGATTTTTATTAAAAACAATAATCTTAATTGTTCCTCTGAACTAGTATCTCAAGGGCTCTTCTTGTAGTTGTCATGCACTTTTAATATACAATAAACATTCATTACAGCAATATTAGTCTGGCAGACATTGCACTTCAAATAATTCCTGCCTTCTTTAATTCCAGGTTTGTCCTTTGTAAGCATTAATTACATATGTCAACAACAATCAGTTTAGAGCAAGATAATTGAAGGTATGGAAAAAGGCTACGCTTAGCAAATACGTACTTGAAAGATGTCTTCATAGTATTAGGATTTTATTTACCTCAAGAACGTCATGAATTTGTTGGAGGCTGCCTAATAACTAAGTAAAATGGGTTATCTCCTTATTTTTCATGTTTATGTTTGTGTCATGTTTGTGTTCTGATCTCTGATCTCTGATCAGAACTGATAAATCTTTCAAATCTGCCCCATTTGTTTCCTGTTGTGCATAATTATGCCCAAACTGGATACAGAATAGCAGCAGAAGCTTTATCCACAGCTTATTCATGTGCATCCTTCCTAAAATATTATCCTTAAAACCTGTCAGAATGACACTGATTTCTGTTGAAACAATATCATGTTATCAACCAATATGCAGTTCATGGGTCACACTAATTCTTGGGTCGTGTCTGATGCACTGCTCCATACCTACTATTCCCTGAATATTTCAGCATTGCTCCAGCTTTCTAGAGCTGATCTTCTGTTCTTTTTTCATCTCAGTCACTTCCACCATACACTGAACCTCTAAAAGATGGAGCATCTACAATTAAATGCTTGAAGTATTGTCCTTGGAATAGAAGAAAACATGCAACTGTTATTTTTCATTTTAAAAAAATCTGCAAGAGAAACCTAGTCTGCTAGTCTGCTTCAGACTAGCAGAGCTTTCTTTAACTAAGGCTATAAATTTCTAACAAAGTAATGACTTTTTAAAATGTTTATGATTATTAATATGCACAATTTTTTTTTTCTTGTGTACATTGAATTTAGTCTAAAACTTCAAGAAATGACCAAGGGGAAGACTTGCTTTTCAACCACAGCTTATTCAAAGTTGCAATCAAAGAGATTCTTAGATATCTCTTCCTGTGTCTTAGTGAATATATTACACTTCTCAGATATAGATTTTATTTTTGTATTATCTAGAGCTTCCAATGACTTTTTTTTCCCCTAGTCTGTTTTATTGAAATATTAACTACATATTGAGGAATATAAATAACTTGTTTGTCTCTATCCATCTCCACCCTATCAGTAGTGCATTTGGGGCAACTGAAAAGGCTTTTTGAACAACTTCTCATATTTTAAATTGAAATATCTCAAAGTGACAAAGCATAGAAGAACAGAATATTGATTAAGCTAAAAATGGATAGCAGCTTTCTTATACGGGTAATGAATTTCTGCTTAAAGCATATAAATATATAAAATCTCATTATTAAGGTCTTATCAGATTTAAAGTTATGAAGGGATTCTTAAAAAAAAGAATTACTTTTTATCTACTCATATCAACCACTGATA
>JAVCKT010021704.1:27230-37851 GCA_032273925.1 Rhynchotus rufescens
TTAGGGAGCTACAGATTGAAAAAAAAATGCAGAAAATGATTACTCAAGCTCTATAGCTGTCCTACTGAATAGCCACTCTTCAACCTCATACTGAATATAGTTTTACTTTTTGTTTAGTCCTTCTATTGAAAGCGTTTCAGGGTGTCTCTTTTTTCTGTGATCCATTCAAGGCTGACAAATTTCTTTCCCTTTACAGTGCTGAAAATCTAAAAAAGCTCTATCTGTGTCTCATGCCATTTCTTTTACTCCACTCTTTAATTTGACCTGTGGCAGTAATACCAAAAATGAACAAAGTGAGCCAAGTATCAAAACTTTGACCCTCCTTCTTCCACAAAAGATACTCATTCACATTTGAATCTATTTGAAAATAGATAATTTAGTCCACCTTTAAAGTACAGAAACTTTCTGAATGTTATCCATCTGTGTAGTTATCTGAATACATATCTGTACATAAATATTTTTGTCTATATCATATCTGTCTGGAAAAAGAGTGAAGTTGTTTTATAACTTTTCAATACTTTGAATGAAAAAGAAGTAGGATAGTAGAAAACGTGATAAATTCAATTGATATGTTTTTTTATCTATACAAAATGGATTCTGAACAGCTGGTAATTGTGAATATTTTAGCAGTCATTTTTGATGTAGAATATTGCTTCTTTGCTCAACACTAATGAGATCTGAGTTATACTTCATCAAATTGACAGTTCTTAGTTTTTTGGGGTTTTTTGATGAGCCCATGATACTTTCTCAGAAGAGTGGATAAGGGATTCATCTGTCTGAAAACATGAAAAAAAATCTTATTGTCATTACCTCTTGATGGACTAGTTTGGTCATGCAATGAGAACCTCTGCAAACAAGTATATGAGTCCAAATTAATAGAATAAATAGAAAAAGTATAGATAGAAAAATAAATACAAAATCTGTTGAAAATAATTTAAAGAGTACCTTTTTAAGAGAAGCAGAAAACTAGTTCAAGAACTTGAGAGCCTTCACTTTTACTGAATGCAACCATTTCTTATGTAAAACTTGCTGCCACCATATTTATATTATTAAGCCTGTATTATTATTATCAAAAGGAAAAAAATAAAAAAGCAAGCCCTGATGACACATGAATAAACCATGTAATTATTACATGATTGTCTTAGTCATATGCCATAGCAGGATTAAGGGCTTCCTTCTGTGTACTCTGTAGGGAACATATAGAAACTACAGTTGTTTGTCTTTATGTCTAGGGTGAAGATTATAAGGCTGTTCACAATTGCTTCAATAATAGGCACTTATGATTTTGAGGGGATCTGAATATGGTTAGTGAGGAGTGGAGAGACGATATGTCTCATCATTGTAGTTGATGATAATTTTTGGAGGGGAGTCTGTATTGTTTTGCTTTGTTTTTATAATTTGAGCCATGGTTGCATACATATACATAAGCACATAAACTCAATCTTCCCAAGCCTTGCCTGTATCAGGGTCCTGAGATTTCCTATTTCTTTTTGTAAGCCTGCAAAATCGTCCAGAAAATAACAAGAGAAACAAGGGGTGAAAAGACTGAGCATCTATAAACTTTATTTATGAACACTGACAGTGAGGTTTGCAATGGTAAAACTTTGATGATAATGCTATGCTTCTGACTTCCAGATGTAAAGGCATGTAAATAGGTATCCATGTTCTCCCAAATGAGTTTAGGAATACTGCATGCTAGCTAATGCTTATTTTTGTTAGAAAACTGCTAGGTTTGAGACTCTTTTGTACCAAATTCCAATGGAATTATTTGAAGACACTTTGAAGAATTAACATCAGTTTTCTAATCAAAGTGATTGCTGTATTTCTCGTCCCTCTGGACTTCATGAAATGTTTTTTTACATTAGAAATACTTTAGAAAAGTGTTTTTTACAATGGATTTATTGGAAGAATTGCAAATGAGAAGGAATCTGAGTTAAAGAGGTACAGCAGCAGATATCAAAAGTTGGACATTCTATGAAAATGCTGGGGGCTCAGATATACAGGTAGGAAAAATTACTATTCTCTGGATATCTTTGAACACTGGAATAAAAGAAATGGGATAGAATTCAATAGTGGAAAAGCTAAGCATTCTTCTATACATTGGTGCCACATCTGCTTTACATCTGCTTTTTAAGATTTGTGTGCAATAGTTGATGACATATTAAGAACTCTTGTAATTTTATCACTTTCTTTGATCATAAACTGACCCCTAATATTTTCTGCCTCCTTATTTGGTCCGAATGTGCCATGCTCATGCATGAAAATAGCATAATTCAAAGTCAGCTCTAGATGCAACCAATTTTACTACAAGCACCTATTTATGCAAAAGTCAATCATTAAGTTATCACAAATTAGGAAAATATTTCCAAAGTAGAATGGAACTGCTAATGCCATAATGAATGGAATCTCTTCATGATTCCAGATACCCAAGTTTAAGATTTATGCATTCAAAACAGAACAAGAATAATAATAACAAAACAAAAAAAGAAACAAAAAAACCCAATCATCTCAAGGATTTAGGTAATTCAAGCATATCTGAATAAATTCAGACCTGTTCTGATCTGTTTATTCATCATAGGGATAAAAGATCAGACAATATACTAGATAAACACTAGTGTTAGTAAACATAGAAATCAATTAATTCCAAAGACAGACTGGAGGAAGCTTCTGCTAATGATTATAATAGTCAGACTTAGAATAGCCTCTCTGTTCCTAGAGGACTTGTCTGATCACATTATGAAAGGGCCTGGCTGCTGGCTGCATTTTATCATCCAGAAAGTCCCTTCTGTTTTAATGTTCTTCATTATAAAGGTGTTTGCACAGTAAAAAGGAAACCATGAGTTGCAGAATATAATAAAATAAGTCTTGTCATTCTTTAGTCTCCTTCCTTCTTCTTTCCTTCTTTCCTTCTTTCCTTCTTTCCTTTTCTTTCTTTTCCTTCCTAATTTTTAGAAACAAACAAGATTGTTCCTAACACACACATAAAAAGCTTCTATGAAATCTTTGTTAAAGAATACTTTCTTTCAGTCATATATTAAATTCTTTTTTATCAGTATAATCCTACACAGGAAAATAGAATTGGAAAAATGATTTTTTTTTCTTTTTAGGCAATTATCTTTTTTAACATAATGGCATCATAAGAATCTCCAAGATGATACACAGAAAAATTATTGGACTGTAAAAGAGTTATGGGACAGAATTGAAAAATTAAGGTTCTGATCTTGGTGTACTATGTGGAAAGTAGAATAGTTCTATACTAGAGTTCTAGCAAGATCATGCCAGGCAGGTGAATGTAAATTCTTAGTATTTCTATATCTGATTTAGGGCTAGTAGCAATAAATACAAAACACATTTTAAACTTGAAAACTACTCTGAAATGTTGGTATCTTCCAATACACACTCCCTCAGACTCCTTTTTTTTTTTTTTTTTTTTACAAAACAAGGTTTCTCTAACTGTATTTCACATGGTCTCAGTGTACTTTGCTTGTTCTTGCATGTCTTCACAAAGGTTTTAAGAATGAAGCAAAACACTGGATACATTTCATTATCTTCATGCTTTCTGTGCATGTTCCACTAGAGTGTATTTCCTCCCTAAATTTAAGAGCCAACTTGTAAGAAAAAGAGACAACATCTAAATTTTTAAATGTACAGTTCCACCCCATGAAGATCTGACTTAAATCCACATATAGACATGCATTTTAGAGAATTTCTACAGGACCTGATGAGGACAGGTATTTATTTTCCAAGGCTTACACTTCTTCAAGCTTAAAGCTCATCAAAACTAAGTATTTTTTTTTTTTTAAGTAACACTAAGAACATTTTACCAGTTTCTACCACAAGAGAGTCCAAATTATAATTTTAATTACTGTACCAGTAATTCTATTTTAACAGAGGTTAAGGAGCATAAATATTTTATTCTGCTCCTCAAATGAATGGCACTAAGTAAGTAAAAGCAATAGTTATTCTGTTTCTGAACAGCAATATCAAACCTTAACAGGTTGAGGGCATGTAGGTTGCAGACTGAAAAGTGAAATACATGTTTTAACTCTAAGAATCTACTGCAGCAGTATCTGGTTTCTAGTTTATAAGCAATTTTCTTATCCTGTGTTTTTGAAAACATAATTGTAAATCAAGCCTCCAAAGTCATGAAAATTTTTAAAATGGATAAATATTGAACGTTTTGATTTTTCTTTTGAAGTTAGTTTGTTGCATTTATTTGCTTACAGTTCAGCCACAAGCTGTAATCATGAATTCTAGACATATAATCTATTCAAAGTGAAAGGAAACCATTCCACTAATTTGCAGATCTTTATGGTGCAAGTTTTAAGAAAATATCAAATACTGTGAGACTCATCAAAAAATTTCATCCTATGTACTGTACAATTCAGGAACCTTCTCACTTGAGGATGTTGGTGTACTTCAGAATAAGGCACATTTTGTGTACATTTTGTCTTCATAATGTATTACCTATGAAGTTGTTCTGAACTGAAACACTTTATGACTGTACAAGCAGATACGAGTACTTGCATATAATGTTCTAAGAAGCAAAGACCAGAATTAGTCAAGTGGAAATTGCTGCAGAGCATATACTGCATATTATTATGATGAAAACAACATCTAAAGTTTAAAATTGAGAAGTCTCTTTTAAAAATTTTAACCTAGTAAATGCTAGGAATATATAAAAGATTTATTTCAGTTCCTCATACTCAGGAAAATTCATAATTAAGTTATTTATTAGTACAAAAGTTCCCCTTTTCATAATTGTTCTCTTATAAAATATAATACCATTATAAAGATGGAAGAGTTTCAGTTTCAAATAAAACATTTTGCTATTATCCAGTATTTTTTTACAATCACAGATGCATGTTATTTGAAATTATATGTATATCATTGAAAATTCACAGCTTTCTGAACTCTTTTTGGATAAATTATATGAATATGAAATATGTAGCTGAAGATGTGATGTGTTCAAAATGACTTTGAGATCCCAGTCCTGCATAGTGGTGTGCTTTTCATAGTTTTGTTGAAGTTATTAAGAACTATAACACTCGTCATTCTACATAACACCAAAACATATTAAATCTGTCCTTTACTGATCAGTAAGTATGCATGACTAAAGGGATAGAAAAAAAAGAAAGTAATAGGAATCTAAATATAGTCATACCTTTCAGAATTTTAGCTTTAGTCAGAATCAACCAGGTGCTGGTATTTGGGTTACTTTTTATGGCTGAATTGTCATATTACAGATCTGCTCTCTTAAAATACTAATACTAGTTTTCTCTGTATTCTAATTTAATGTCAATTTACTTGCTGGTTGAAATGGATGTCCTCGATTAGAATTTAAAAACAATCTTTTTTTTTTTCTTCTTTTTTCCTCTATGTGTTCTATTTTTTTTTGTTTTTATGTCATAGACAATTATTTAAATTGAAAGTTCACTACGTCATTTTGCTGGAATCCATTAACTTGACTGCAGTCCTGCTTGTTTTATCTGCAGAAATGTAGATCCTCCCCAGGGCTTCCAACCAGATGGACTGCTGCTAGTACACTGAACTGCTAACCAGAGAGCTGATTTCTGACAGGCATAAGTGGGGGTTAGAAAAGAATTCTTCAGACACGGAAATTAAACCGAGTACTATACTTTGAATACTGCTGCTTTCCCTACTCATAGACTCCTAAAAAAAAAAAAAAAGGTCCATTCTTATTTTTTCTTGGTAGAATTATAATTTAGGTAAAGAATTTTTTTTCTCTAAGAACACCTTGAAAAATTTGAGATGTTGATTTCTTTGCATAAGCAGTGTTAACATGATAATCCATTTTCATCATATTCTGCTTATTCTGCTTATATTTTACACCTCCCAGTTATTCTTAGAGTAAACTTCATGGAAGAATAAAATGAAATACAAGATCACTTGCCCTGAAACTATGTCATCATCATAGGTCATAACAGCTTCATATAGGGTGCTAGGACAATGGTAACATAACATAGGTTGTTAGGACTGATGGCACAGAATACTGAGTAAAAGCAAACTGAAAATAGACATTAAGTCACTATTTTGTAAAGTGGAGATCTCCAAAAAACAATCAATCAAACAAAAAGTCCACTGTTAGACTGAAAGTGTAATACAAATCCTTTACCAGATTCAGGTTGATCAGATCAACACCAAAAATTGATGTATGGAAGGACATTGCATCTTTTTAAAAGATTCATCAATGTATTTTACTTTGACAAGGATGGCCTCAGGTAGTTAAATTTAAAAATGGAGCTAAAGGACCAAAAAGCTATTTCCTTTAAGGAAAGTCCTCTCTCAAAGAGTAAATTTCTGATGCAAATGAAGTAGGAATTTTTGTTGACTTCGGCAGAAGCAGAGAAAGACTATAGGCAGAGAACCTCCAGGTACTCTTATATTGGATACTTTTAGGTAAATATATTGTACTGCAATATATTTATAATACCTAAATTATATGATCAAAAGTAAAAAAAAGTGAGAGAAAGATCGCGGAAAACAATGCATGTGGTCCCATTTGTATTGAGAGACTATTTTAGACAGGAGATGATGCCTATTACGAATTTGTGTTTCATGTTGCAGTGATAGAATTTGGAAGAGTCAAGGAAAAGAAATAGATGAGATAAGCAGGAAAGAATTTGTGGAGACTTTAGAGGAACCTAGACTTCAGCTTATTTTCTAAGAAGAAAAAAAGAATTGTGACTGAGCAGAAGAAAGAATATGTGGAAAAGTTTAGGATCTGGAGAGGTCAGGGGAGAGATGAGCTAGGATCTAAAATAAGAGAGAGAAAATGCTGAAGGAGAAGCTGACCGTAGGGGAGGGAAGAAAAAAAAAAAAAAAAAAAAGTGAATAGATGAAAACTAGATGAGTAAAGAGAGCAATTTCCATTAACAACACTAGAAAACTTTGAACTATTTACATTAAGGCTGCCAACGATCTGACAGTTTCTCTGGCACCATTTTCATTTATGTATATATGCATTTCCATATTAAATAGTAAATATTTAAGCAATAAAACAATGAGAACTCATGAAAATCTAAAACATAAAAATAAGATGGTTGAAAGAAGCAGATGGAGATAAAAATAAATATGAAATGCTATCACACAAAACAGTAGAGAAAAAAAAAACACAGATAAAATCTTTAAAATTAGAAAGAATGTGAATCTGTTCTAAAATAGGTTAGAAAACAGTTAATAGAATATAGCAGAGGGCTGCCAGAACTATTTTGGATGCTTCATTTCACAATGTCCAACTGGATATACATTAAAGATCTCCTAATAATAGAAATCACTGGACATATCTCTATCCCTTTTAAGATCTTTCTAGTCAGTATTCGGAATTGGAGTCACCTTACTTTTCAATCTTAGTGTACTTTAAGAACCTCAGTTTATACGTTTCAGCAAGCAAATTACCACTGCGATTCTAGGAAATGAGATAGTTGAAATAAATAGTGCAATCTAGCATTTATTCAGACAGATAGTTCAAGACAAGAGGAAAATTTCCAACCTAAAATTTAAAAGGTAGTTGATGAATGTCTAGTAGAATGAAATTGAGGGAAAACCCTTAAAAATCACTTCTTAGCCCACATCATTTTACTTAGCAATACATATTTCAGATGATTTCATGTATTTTAGCTGTTGAACTAGTACATTTATTTCAGTGTACAACTTTCCTGGTTGCTATTCAATCAAGAGAGATTCTCTCCTTTTCTTCATGAAGCTCCAGAAGAAAGACTCAGAAGCTCCTACAATAGCTTCTGCTCTTCTCCTGCTATTGACAATAATGGAGGTGAAATACAAAAGAGCAAGCAAACAAAACAAACAAACAAAAAATCACTGCCATCTTTTCACAGAGCTTAGGGCACCATCTCTGTACACTGAACAAACCTGAAACTACATATACATGCAAGAAGAGGTCTAGTGGAGTGCTAACTGACTTTTATATCATCTCCAGGGCCAAAATCCTTTTTAATAAATCAAATAAATGTGGTTACACTCTGAATTATCTTGACATACCACCAAACCAATTCCACGTCCAACATTTTCTGAGTGAGAAAGCTCCCAGTGACACCCTAAGGAACATTAATGTGCTCAGGGCACAGCTGAGGCACACAGGTTGCATACAACAGATGGTCACAAATGTATTTCTGGACAAAACTGGATGACATTTACTCTAAAAGTGCTACTTTTTTGTAAAATGTTTTCATATTGTTTTAGATGTGATGGCAACCGTCATTCAAAAGCTAGTTAGTATTTGCCACAGCATCAAAGCCTGAGAAGAAGCATCTTTTGGCAATAGCCACTTATTTCTGTCTCCGTTAGGAATTAACACGCTCCAGAGACCTTTCCCTGAATAGTAGTTTGGAACTTATTGCTTCTTATTTTTCACTAATTGAACATTATTTGAAAATAGGAAAGTTGTATCGAAGACTCACAGGAAAAACATTCTCTCAAATTCTGTGCCCATAATTGCTTTAGGACTTGCCTATTAAAAATTATTCTAAAGGAGCTATTTTAGTTTGGCCCCTTATGTAAGTCTTTCTACTTCTTACACAGGATGGGGAAGTTGTTGCATTTTGAAAACATTTCTACATTTACAGGACTCACTAATTGATGAATGCAAAGGACATTCAACAACCCAACCACTTCCTTGCTGCTTTTGTCAGGTTTGTTTGCAGTGCCAAGCACAAATGAGCCACTTAGCAATTGCATCCTACCTGCACTTATAGCTCTCCGAGTTTATAGGTGATATGCTAAGCTGAACAGACCCTCTCTTGCCTTAGGTCAATGTGAAGGCTGCTTCCATATTTATGGATTTGATTTTTCAGTAAGATTTCCCTTTAAAGATGGAAATTGTGATACATGTCAGGAACACTTGAGAAGAACTCTGTTGAGCATATCAATGTTGACCTTCCCAGGAAGTCATCTTGCAGTGCATTTTCATTGTTCCACAAGTGTTTCTTGCCAACATTTCACAAAAACATTCCTGTCTGAAACAGCTCCCTAGTGTGAAGGTATATCAAGCCCCATTAAATAGGAACTCAGCTGTACTGTTTATAGGTGCATGAGACAGTTTTTTTTTCCATTTCTTTTTATTTTCCCTATTATAAGTTTCATGTGCTTGGTTGGAAGAACTTGATCTTTTGTAACGTAGATATTCCTGAGAGATGGTATTGTCAGAGACTTTTTAAGAATTTTGCAATTTGTTCCTTTTGTTTTTCTTTAAGCTTCAGATCCTTCATTCATGTTATTTCATAGACCTTAGGGCTCCCTACTGAAAGAGGAAAAAAAAGAAAGTAAAAAAAAATCTTGGTTTTAAATCTCCCCTCTCCTCAAAGAACTGAAAATGACAGAGGAAAAAAAAAAAGAAACAGTAGCAAAAAAAAAAAAAAGAGAGATTCCTCTAAATTTAAATACCTTACAGGCAAGCTTATGGTCACTGAGCACTGATCAATATGCTTTAAGCACAGAAATTGACTTACTCCTACAAGTTTGTACATTTAAGAGAGAAAATGTAACCACTTCTCCACTTGGCTGGATCAAAAGCCACATTTGGCTTTGATCTACACCTTAAGTCAGAAGTGGCCTGAGTGGGACAGGGATGGCAGGGGCACACTGGCTGACACACATCAGATGAAGTCTCTGCAGGATTTGCAGGCTACTGCTCTCCTGTCTTTCCAAGCAAGGAAGAAAATGCACCTCACTAAGGTCTTTTCAAATTCTTCCTCAGAAAGTTTTAGTTTTCAGACAAAAGCTTCAATCAAAGCAGACTGCAGGAACATTGAAGTTTTATATACTTTCAAAGAAAAACTTCTTTCTCTAGTGCAAACTTTCTAACTAAACTTATTCACACTTATACAAATGACCTGACCCTGTCTCAGATAAATCTGATAAGCAATCAGGATTGCCTGGTGCATAAATACTCTGTTGCCCACTATTAAGGCCTTCCTTGCAGAAGTAGTATTTCTTGCTGTGACAAGACTTCAGCTTGCTGCTGAAGATGGTTTATTTGATATCTTTGTGGAGGTGAGAGAGAGGTTAGCTTACTTAGTGTTGAGGAGGTGGTGCTGTGAATTATCTTTTTGCAAATCCAAGGTGGGATGTGGACTGGATCCACTTTCTACTGGAAAGCCTTTACTTTTCCTATAGCAGCCCTATAAGCTAAGATCAATTTCTTATTCATGTTAATAGGCTGTTTTTTTCTTTATTTTTAATAAATAATAGAAAGGTAGCAATAAGAAGAATTCCTATGCTAAATGAGTCAGCATTTCCTGTTTTTTCTTGATCCGAGCAAAAATGAAAGTCCCTGTCTAAAGCCTCAATGATTGCGTTAGCATGTCGAATAAGAGATCCTCTTTGTTCCCCCTTCATCCTTTCCCTACACACTTCCTTTTCCCTTTCTTTTCCCTTTTTCTTTTCCTTTTCTTTTCCCTTTCCATTTTCCTTCCCTTCCCTTTTCTGAGAGAACTGAGAGAACTTCCCCTTTTGCCTTTTTGAAGGCTGAGAGAACTGAGCCTCAAGGCTGAAAGAGCTGGACCAAGGCTGAGGGAGCTGGGCCTGTTCAGCCTGGAGAAGAGAAGGCTGAGGGGGGACCTGATCAGTGTCTATAAATACC
>JAVCKT010021706.1:0-18709 GCA_032273925.1 Rhynchotus rufescens
AGAAGGACACACTTGGAGATAATGTCTGACCTTCCAGCATTATTATAACCTGAGACAGGTTCTGCTAGAAAACAAAACAAAACAAAACAAAACAAAAGTTACCAGCAAGAAGTCCTGGCGCATTCCTGGTTCTTCCAGTTCTTGCTCTACTTCCTTTCTAAGGTATCTAGGCCTTTCTGAGTCAGGGGCCGTCTTTACATGGACAACAATGTTGCTGTATCTCTGATTTCACAGCCAGAGCCCCAGCATCTTGTGCTCACTACCTTGGGGAAAAAGAGTTTCTAAAAATGCTTTAATGTTATGGTTTGGGTGTTAACCCAACCAAAGCGTAAGCAAACAATGAGCAAAGACAAACTAGTCATGTTGGTCCTTGTGCCTCATTCACATGGCCCATAAACAAGAAGAATTTTTTCAGAATTTTATTTTTCAGCATTGTCTCATACATTTCTTTTGATAAATCTCTCACTATTGTTTTCAAGCATATTTGTGCTCAATATTGATGCTGCAGAAAGGCCAAGTGATTTGGCTGGTTGAGCAGGATGAACTTTTTCTGAGCTAATTCTCCAACCAGAACAAATGTGTCTTTTTTCCTCACAGTGACATGACTCCTGTGCCATGTTCATCTCCAAAGACCTTAGCTCCCACACTTCAGTCACTCCTGAACTCCCTGGTGGCTCTTCTGTGCATCCAGCTTGCAAGGCTGGGCTCTTATTTGGACCAGGCCCCAGAATGAACCAGAAGACACCATCCAAAGTGCACATCCATGTGCCAGATGCTAAATACCAGAGTACCAATGAGAAACAACAAATTAGGTCTTACCCCTAGAAGAGCTTGGCACATGTCCTGGATCCTGGTGGCCTTCAAAGCCACCTCTGCTTTCTAATCCAAAGCCCTGCTTGTCCCTAGCAATGGGAGACCTTCCTGCTCTAGCAAGAGAAGGAAGCATTAGAGCCCAGGAGCTCCATCAACAGCAAAGGCCACTAAAACCAACTGGCAGCCTTCCACTTGGTGAGCAGCATTTGGATGCTCAGCAGCTTTCCCAAAGCGCAGACAAGGAAACAGGAGGTGGGAGATGGCTGGCGAGCTCATCTGAGCTGGCTGGGCCGGGCAGGGCACTTCCTGGCACTATGGAGCACAATCACAGCTGGGAGTTCTGAGATAACAGCTCATCTCCCATCATCTTGGCATCTCTGTCCTCAGTCCAATGCGCTAACACACAGAGATGGGAACATTAAGCATCTGGGAATGCCAGGGGACTTCCACACCTCTCTTCCCTAGTTTAACTTACCCATTTCCAGTCCTGCTCAATTGCTAAGCCCACCTCTGCTCACCTCTTTGAAATGCGACCAAAGAAAGAAGGCAGGAAAGAAGAGCTACTTTTAGCAAAGCCACATTAGTGAGGTATACACAAGTGAATAGCTTGTGAAAGGGCAACAAGCTCATGCCCCAAAACTCTTTTTAATTCCCACTTATGCCCATCCACCCCCATGACACCGAGTTCTATCTGCCCACCCGAGGGCTGCGAGATACCCATCTGGGTTGGCAGCAGAGATGGCTGGTGGATGCTCCCAGCTCCTCTGAAGGGAAGGGTCTTTGGGGAAGCGAGTGAAGATACGAGGACACCCCTGCCCAGGAGACAGTGAAACCCAGACTTTGAGTGGCACGTGGCCCCAGCAGGCAACCATGCTGCTCAGTTGACTCTTGCACCTGCTTGGAGCGGCGAGGATGCAAATTGAGAAACCAATCAAAACAGCAACAAAAAAATAAAGGCAAAACACAGTTCCTTTTGCACAGGCCGGACACTAGAGGCATCACTGCTTCCAAAATAGAACAAGCAAAGAGAAAGAATGGAGACACCAAAATCCCTTGGACAGATCCTGATGAGGTAAAACAGAAATCAGTGAGACGAAATGGGGTTAGGGTGGGGGTAAAAATAAGTAAATAAATAAATTAAATAAATAAATAAATAAATAAATAATATACTAAACAACCCTCTGCACCCTGCAATGGCAACGTAGCTTGGAGAATGGGATTGACGCTTGTTAACCGTTGTTAACTAGTATTTTTAGTCCTGACCGCTCTTTAGCTATGTATAGTTCCTTTTTTTAATGCATTTTCTATACATTAATAAAAGAATCCAAACGAGTGTCTGGAGTGCTAGTCCCTGATGTGGTGGGAGGAGCTGTGGGGAGCGGGTTGGGAATCAGAGCGGCTCAGAAAGAGCAGCAAAAAATAGCGTGGGAAAAGCCCCTAGAGCTGCATGCTGCGGAGAGAGACACCCTGGTGAGACTCGGATGTCTCCAGTTGAAGCCGAGCCTGATCTAAACCTGCTCCTTGCACACAGGAAACACCCCCATGAGCTGAATTGCAAAGCAGCCTCCCCTGAGCCACAAAGCTGGCTGTCTGGTGCAAGCTTCCTCTTTTAGAGCTTGCAAAACAAGAGGGCCCATAGCTCCTGGTGAAGCCCCACTGCAGTAAAAAAAGCAATGAATTTGCAAGCGATTTGGGAGGGCATAAGCTGAGCAGCTTTGAACAAAAGTCAGAAAACTGAAAAGCCACCAGTCTGCCATTTGGAATGTGTGATCTTCTCCAAGAGTTTTAAGCACACTTTAAGTACACTCTAAGCAGTGCATCGAGGGGCTGCTGGGCCACACAGCTTACATGAGCACAGAGGTTAAAAATAATAAAAATAAAACAGAAATGGAGAGAATCCCAGGCCAGAGTCCTGGGATGGTCATAACTGATTTCTTAGCAAACAGTATTTCAGCCAGTGAATTTGCTGGGGTAAACACAGTTTCAACAGAACATGTTCCTAGGGTAAAACATTGATTAAGCAAGAGTGGTGATGGGGGCAGATTTCAGAGAATGCAGGAAATCGTCTCTCTCTCTTAGCACACAGGCGACGTTTAGGCTGCCTTGCCTCCTGTTTTAATATCTAACACAGAGCCAAAATGAGAAAGCCCGAGAGAATACCTTCAGCCAGACAGCTGCAATATTTTCCATATTTAATTTCGGAATGACAAAATAGGCAAAATTTGCTTTGCGGCGAGTTAGAAATTTCTCTTTTTGCTCCAATTTGGTAGAAAAATAAGCTTTTGCATGTTGGGGCTTCCCCCTCACACATATATGCAACCAGCTGAGTCCCCAACCGCAGCAGTATGGAAAAAAAACCAAGCCCCAAAACCTGCAGGATGGTGACACCGCAAAGTGACCACTTTCCTTGCTCCGCAGGAGAGCTCATGCTTGCTTTTCAGTTCACAGACTAAAGAATTGTGTGATGGGCTCGGGGCTGGACCTGGGGAGCTGCTGCACAATCTGCTGCAGTCCTGAGCTGCTACTGCCCATTCCCACAGTGTGTCTGCAGGAATTAGCAGCTTCGCCCAGCACTGTGTTGTTCCTGGGCACCCAGGTTTCTTCAAGCCCTGCCACAGGCAGCTGCATTCCTATGTAAGCATGAACACAACTCATTGCATGTTATTTCTTATGTCTGTCCACCCAAATGCTGTTTTCAAGCTGTTGTTCCCACTGCAGGCTGTGCGGCACACAAAAGTGTCTTCCCATCCTCCCTGCTCACGACAAGCAGCAGACCAGAGAAGGGAATATGAAATCCCAATCCTGAGATAGAAAGAAAACAGAATTTCTACCTTTAGCCTACTCCCCATTTATTACACTGGGGTCACTCTCTTGCCCTTATGGCAGGTGTTCACAATCTCTCACCCCAGCTGAGCACCCACTTTGGCCCCGTGTCCACTCTGAGTGACCCCACAGCTTTCCAAAATGCCCCTCAAAGGGCCTTTCTTCCTGCCAGGGGCCACAATGAACAGGCCTCCCCCGCCTTGGGCCGCTCTGTTCTCCCCCCTCCTTGCACTATTTGCATTGCCCTCCCCACTGCTTCCCCTGCCCCAACTACAGCCTCCCCAGGGAGGAGGTAAATGCAGCCCTTGAGAACACCCAGGGTCAGCTGAAGGTTGGGGAGCAAGGGAGGCTTGAGCACCGCCTCATCCCTCCCCAGGCCGGGCTCCTCGTCCCTCCCAGCACCGTATCACCTCCTGAACGGCACACTAGGGCCGGAAAAAATCATTGCCGTTCTCAAAGCAACTAGCGGAGGCTGCTATTTTTACACAGCCCACTTTATTTTTAGCACTGGAACAGCCAGTTTTTCATGGGAGGGCAGGAAAAGCATAGGGAATGGGCAAGGAATGCTACCCCTGCGGCAGAGTTTTCCATTGCTTACTTTAGGCTTGGCCCCTTGCGCACGAGTAGGAATCATGGCCACCAGCAGCCTGGAGGGAGATGCCCTCCTGGCGCAGCTCCCCAGTGCAGAGCAACCGTGAGGTGCTGCCCCCTCCACAAAAGGAGCCCTCCAGAGCAGGTCTCTGCTGTGCAGTCCCTGGGTATTGCGTCCCTGAGTTTATTCCCTTTTTGTCTTCCAGCATGGCTTTGCAGGAACAGCAACCTTGCCCATCGGTAGGCGAGGAGCAAGCAGGCAGGTAGCAATACTCCCCGTGGCCATGGGCCAGGGCTGGGGCCAGCTCTCTCCTGGTGCACAAGAATTCAGTCAGAACTGGCTCCTCTGGGCTGGAAAAACAAACAGTCTCAAGAGACTATCCAGCTTTGGGAAAGCCTGCAAAGGCTGCAAGCTGCCAAGGGCCCTGCTCTGAAACCCAGTGGACAGAAACCCCAAGGCCTTCAAGATGCCCCAAACTCTCTTTGGGTGGTACCAGGACTGGATGAGCCAAGCAGCGTTCCTGGATCTGATAAGGGGCATGAAGAGGAAGGAGAAAAAAAAAAAAAAAAAACACCCAAGAATAAAAAGCCCTATCTTGAGCAAGGCCGGTATGATTCATCAGGTCCTGAGTCACAGCTTCCTCTAGCCTGTGAGGGTTTTTAAAGAGCCCTGTGCTGCAGTAGTAGCTTAGTCACAGAGCCCTTGCTGCGTGAGTTAACTCTATGTGGATGGTTAAAAAAAAAAAACAACAACAACAACAACAACAACAACAAACACACACCACAAGATGAAGTGAGCAGCAACCAGTGTGTCCCCAGTGAAGCTGGGCCCCTGGGAAGCTGCTCATTAGGCCAGCCAGGTCCCTTGTGCCTGATCCCTTGTGTTGTGAAGGGCAACTTCACCTTCCCAAACTGAGCAGGGTCTGGACAGCAGCAGCATCCTGAATCCCCCATTCGCTTGCATCTTAGCCAGGGTATGCAGCTTGGGCTACGAAGAAGGGGACATGGGGCCAGCTGAACCTTGTCGGACCTAAAAACATCCATGCAGCAGCCTGGGGAACAGACGCGGGAGCAGGAGGGTGGCGGCGGGGGGCAAGCAGCATCTTCCCTCCCTCCTTGCCGGTCTCCTCCCAGCCCCCCGGGGCACGCTCGAGCTCTGCTGCCCCGGCTGGACACGGACCGAACTCCTACGATGCCGGCCCGGCGCTTGGCCCTGCGGCCCCCCAAGCGCGGAGGCGGCGCGGCCCGCCCGACCCGACCCGGCGTGATGGGGCCTGGCCCGGCCCGGCCCGGCCCAGCCGGCGGCGGGTCCGCCCCGCCGAGCAGCGCGGCCGGGGGCGGCGCGGAGGCAGCGGCGCCTCCCGCTGCGGACACTCGTCCTGAGGCGGCGCGGAGCAGCGGCCCCGGCCTCGGCATCCAGGTAGGTCCGCTCGGGGACGGGGTCCGCCCGGCCCGGCCCGGCCCAGCCCAGCCCGACTCGCCCGTCGGCGTTAGGGAGCACTTGCCGCCCGCGCACAGGAGCCGTCCGGGCTTTGCGGGAGCACTAGCGAAGCCTTTGGGGTGAAGCTGCCACTTCTTTAAAGACACCCTCTCCTCCCTCCCTCCCCCGAAAACAAAAAAAAACCCCAAAACTGGGGGAAAAGCCTGTCCTTTTGGACATTCCTCCGCGCTCCGCCGCCGGGCTGGCTCCCCGGTGCCGCCGCCAGCTCGCAGATGCAATCATGGAGCGGGTTGCAGGCAGCTTGCAAAATAGTTTCACTTTAACCCTGTTATCTGGCCTTCGGATCAGTAGTGTTCCAAATTACTCCTTTAGGGGATGGTAGTAGTTCTGCACAGGCTCTCTGGAAGGTTTGAGGGCAGAGGGTATAGGCAGCAGCTTTTGCTTTCTGCCCAGTGATTTTTGGTGTCTTGTTGGTTTTTGTTTTACCTTTATTTATTTATTTATTTATTTATTTATTATACATTTGAGAAAGGTTTCTTGAACCTGTTGTGAGACTCTGGAGTAATGAGAGAAAAACTGCTATTATTAACCCTTTCCGAAACAGTAATATCTAAGCACAGCTAAGGAAACTCCATGCGCTCAGGGGGTATCACATTTTGTCCCATTTTCCTTAAGCCCGCAGGTGCAAATGGGAAAAGAGCTGCTGTGGGTGCTTGTAACTCTGTCCCCGCTAGCCAGGCCAAAGGGCTTGTGGGCTGCGAGGGGAGTTTGCTTCTCCTCGTGTGACCCCAAGGGAGCTGGTGCTGCCAGCAGAGGTGGGAACAGAGACAGCATGAAGCTGATAAGAGGAATGCACTCTGGTTTGGCTTTGGGGTTGCTGCCTTGTGCCATGTATCAGTTGGCAGCTCCAGAAGTTAGGTTTCCTCTGCGTTAAGAAAATGTGTGTGGATACAGGCTGGGCGCTTCCGTACCACCTCTGCCATGAGGAAGCCCTGAATCATGGCACTGCGGGCTTTAAAGTTGACATTTTTGCCCCTGCCAAGGGCACTAGACTTATGTAGAAGGGGCACGAGGGCTCCTAGCTATGCCACCTGTGAGGCCATGGTTGCTCCAAGGGCTGTCCCAAGTTAAGCTTCCAGCTGACCCAGAAGAACTGGGTGAGCTTTGTGGAGCTGGAGAAGACCTTGTGTAGATGTCAGAGCCTACAGAGCCACCATCCACTTGCAAAATCAGGCCTTAAAAAGCCAGCACTCCCTGCTCTGCCACCATGACCGCATGCAGTTCTCAGCTTTGCTCCTTCTTCAAGGCGCTCTCTTTTGCTGCAGACTTCACCACTCTGCTGCCAGTGGCTGCTCTGCAGTACCCTGTATGCCGGATGTGGGCAAGCATTGCCTAGGCAACCTTAGATTTTGCTTTGCTGATGCTGAGCGTGGCAGCCACCGCCTTTCAGGCTGAGCCGGACAGGTGGCGCTTGGCCAGCCTCACTCTCCTGAGCTGGCCCTCGGCTATAGTCGCCTGCAGTTCCAGCAGGGCAGATATCCTCCAGGCTCAAAAACGTCCTTTGAAGCCTGTGGGGATTAAAGAGCCTAGCCTCACTTGGATAAAACTGACACAAGACGGGCCCAACACGGTCTGAAACAACTGCATGAGCCAAGGCAGACCTTCAGCTAGCCACGATGGGTGGCCTCAGGTGACCCCCATGGAGCTGCTGGTGTAAAAGGCACCAGTTTTTCTGCTCTCTCCTCCCTTTTTTTTTTTTTTTTCAGCTGAACAGCCCCTTTATTCAGGGCACAGGCGTCCCTTCACGCATCGAACAAAAGGCGATGCACCGCCAGGAGGAAACGGTGCGGCCACGGGAGAGCAGCTGCCAGGAGGTGGCCCAGGCCACGGCCACCTCGGCCCAGCGTCTCAGGGCTGATGGATGCTCCAAGACAGCTGCCTGGGCTCAGGGAGCCACTGGTGGGTCAGGGCTTTCCTCTGCACCCTTCACTGGGTGGCTACCGCAAAGCAGAGGAGATCCTCTGGGGCCAGGCCAGAAACAAGCAGCAACAGCCTTTAAAGTGGAAGCAGTTCAAAGGGCCCTGTGTTTTCTTCCTGCAAACAATTAATTAGCAGTTGGAAAGGAAGCTGCAGCCCTCCTTCCCTCCCCTGAACGTTAGTGGCAATAAACATAAAGCATCTCAGCACAGGAATAAAATTATACATCCTGTTTTGTCTGAAATTAAGGGGTTTGGCTGGGTTGCTTTTTTTTTTTTTTTTTTTTTTTTTTGGAGTGAAGTATGTCATAGGAGCCCAGTGTTCCTGCCTGGATAATGAGCTGTCAGGATATTTATGGATAAATGGCAAACTTGCTTCATCCACGCCAGGGAAAGCTTCACTGTTTGTTTGTTTTGCACTTTAACCTTTGGTAGAGCCCCTGGAGGCACCCGGACAGCCCCACGTGCCTGTCGGTAAAGCTGTAGGTCCAGCCCCAGATGGGCCCAGGAGACCACGGGGGGCAACTCTGGGCCCTTTTGGGGGCAGTTTGCACAGGGCTTGTGGGGCTTGCATTCTGTCACCCTCAGGCTTTGAGAAATCCCTGTGGAGGGAAATCAAGGAGCAATGTGCACGGGCTGCTTTCGCAGAGCTTTCCACATTAACTCCACATTAATTAATTAATGGAGGATTAACTCCCTCCATAGGAGCTATGAGTGGAGCTGCCGGCACGGAAATACTTTGTATGCGGCCAGGAGTATATCGCATGGTTGTGCAGCTGGTTGGAGGGTAGCTAAGGAAGCATCTGTTAACTCCAGTTAAAGCTGGTCACGGACTTCCCTCCCTTTACTCCTCTTGCCCATTATGTGAGATTTAACCCCTTGCTGCCACCTGCAAAGTCACCCAGCTGTCCATTGTCCCCGGGGGGAAGCAACAGGCAGCAGCAGGGTGAAAGAGAGCTCCTGCCACCACTGCTCTGCACCTGCTGGCTACTCCCACCCCAGGGCCATCACACCACTCGTCTCCCTCCAGAAAAGAACAGAGCTTTTAAAATTCCCCTTCTGGTGCGCAGGAGCTGGAAAGCACAGCAGATGGGACAAAAATCAGCCATAAAAATATTACAGCTCGAAGTCTTCATTTATCTGGGATTAAAATTACTCTTGTTGCATAGTGCTTTGCTCTCAGCACTTAGTTCCCAGAAGGTCTCCCATTGAAACTTATAAATCTATTTTCAGCACGTTTCCCACACATGCCTTCGAAAGAAAAAAAACGTCAGTTAACTGTTGCCAGCTCAGAGCTACATGCTCTGGCAGATAGAAACCTAAGTTAGCAGCATCCAGACTGTTTTTTGTGAGATGTAGGCGGGGAATAAACCCCTTCTTTCTAACTAGGATCTAAGCACTGATGAAGCCCCAGACTGAGCACCCAGCAGCTACCTGGAGCACTTTGCTCTTGGTTAGGAAAGGCAGGGGCCCGATGTGGCTGATGAAAGGAGTCTGTGCAGCTTCTGTGCCCGGTGGCAGCAGCACACTCCTTACGTTTAGGGTTTGTTTCCTAAAAGAGGCGGAATCGGGTTTTGCTGGGTACTTTTTTTCTTGGAAGAGGCAAGGTGAAGCTGTGCAGGCTGAGACAGGGATGTGCAGCAAGTGGGACCATGAGCAGCATCCCTTTCCTAGGGCCAGGGCCCAGCTCCAAGGCCGTGCCGTCTCCCTTAGCCAGAGTACCTGCAATCACAGTTCACACTAGGGAAGGGAAGCTTAAAAGACAAGGAGCCTGTAATCAAACCCAGCTCATCCTTCCCGAGGGGAGTCGGGCCCTGAGGGCTGCATGAAGCCCAGTGCCCTACCTGAACCTCCTTGGGGCTCAAAACTCGCACAGGGGAGCCCTGCCCCCTCAGTGTGCTCCTGCACCAGGGCTTTCCTTAGAAACCTGCTGCACGGCAGCACCTCTCCCTGCACAAGGGAAAACCTTATGTCATGCTACAGAAATTCTCCTGGGCCCTACACATCCTTGGAGAAATTCCCAGGTGAGTCAGTGAGGCCCTTCCATGGCTGACGTGGCCCCAGCCCCCAGCCAGTGCTTCTTCCCTTTGTGGTTCAGCCCTGGGTGCAACGGGGGCAGCGTGTGGCAGCCCAGCTGCCTTGGAGCACGGGCTCGTGCCTGCACCGGCAGCCTTGTGCCCACGCTGCAGGTGAGGCGAGCAGAAGTCTTGGCCACGTATGGTGTGAGGCACTGACCACTGCCCAGCCATGGCCTCAGCCATGGACTCCCAGTGTCTCACTACACGAGCCCCTGAGGAGCACGTGGTGCGAAGCTGCCCTGCTGATGCTGCTCAAGAGCCTCAGGCCAAGGCTCTGCGGAGGAACGAAAGAAACCCTGGGACATTCAGCTCAACCCCTTCCCTGCAGAGGTCTTCAGGATGAGCTAGATAGAGCCTTTAGGGCTCCAGGACAGCTAAAAAGCAGAGGGTACATCCTCTGCTGAAAAAATAAGGGATGCGAAGGCTCCGAAATGGATCCGTAGCAGTGCAGGATCCATGCTCAGCCACAAGCCAAGGCCAGGAGGCTCTCCCAGCGGAAGCCTTCTTCACTTGTCCCCCAGGGATGAGCCCTAGGGAGAGGTCCTCATTTCCACAGAGACCTTGCCAAGGAAGGCAAGGCAATGGAGGCTTCTATCCCTCTGCACTGCTACCCCAGGGTACATCTTCCTCACTGGACAGGAGCTAGAACAGAGAAAAACACTGAGGGTGCAGCCACCTGATCTGTGAATTTTCCTGTCTCTGCAGGCACCATCCAAAGACACTTTAGGAGCCCATTAGCTGTTTACAGGTGCTGAGCGTATCCTGAGAGGCCTCAAAGCAGAAGGACTGTGCCAGAACAGTGCAGGCACCCTGCCAGGGAGCCAACATGGAGCAGAAGATCAGCTCTTTCTTTAATTCTGTCTTGGAGCTCATCCGTACCAAGCATGAGGAAGGGATCTTCAACACCGTCTGCCTTGCTGTGCTGTTGGGCCTGCCCTTTGTTGTCCTCATTGTGTTCATTTTTATCTGCTGCCACTGCTGCTTCTGCAGACGGAGGGGAGCAAACAGCAAGAAAGGTGGCACCAGCAGCAATGGGCAGCTCCATGCTGACAGGAACAAGAAGAAAAAGAAGAAGAAGAAGGATGAAGAGGACCTGTGGATCTCAGCACAGCCCAAGCTGCTCTTGCTGGACAAGAGGCCATCGCTACCAATATAGCAGACAGGAAGGCATCCAGGCCCTCCCTGCAGAGACCTTGCCAGTCCTTTCAACTGTGCAGTTACAAGGGGCAAGGAAATGCCATAGCTTCTGCCTTCTATGTAGTGACTTTCAAAAGAGGATGAACTCAAAAGCCAACCAGAGTGTTGAAGGCACTTGTTGAAGGCAAGGCACTTGGGCATGTGCTTATGCAGTTCTTTTTTTCCCCCGCCACAAGAGCGTGCCGAAAGGTAGAAACCCATGCAAAAGGACACACATGCACACAGACACATGCAGTAGTAAGCATGAGAGTGACCTGCCACTAGGCCATATGCACCTTCACCTAGAGATGCACCTCTTGCCATAAGCACAACATAGTTGTATCAAGCTGACACTTGGCAAACTCGTGTTTGTAAGCATGTCTGCTGTAGAACAGCCAAATGTGCCCAGGACCAAGTGCACTTAATGACTAAGCTGTCTGTGCACAGCCACTGCATGAGCACACATGTCCGCATGCAAAGCAAGCACACATTCCTCATTCATGTGCCTTGCCACAGAGCTAGCACAAAATGACTGTCTAAGCTCTGTCCAAATCCCGACCACGTTGGAGATGCAAAGAAAAACAAGTGCCAAATTACATCACAGCTCAAAGATGCGTTGTCTCCCCACTCCCAATCCAAAGGCAATAAGAGCTTTTGAAGGTAGAAACTCCCTGACACCTATCCCAACCATAGAGACCTCATGATTCCATCTTAAGGCAGCAAAGCAGAAGGACGTGCTGCCATCCAGACTGGAGTCAGAAAGGAGAAACAAGGCTGCAAGTCCAGTCCCTTTGCACCAGCACTGAAAAGTTCCTCAAGAAAAACTGTATTAAACCGTTTGGCCTTTAAATAGTCCTTCATGCTGCAACAAACACTGCATCACCTCTATGCTAGTGCAAGAGTGGAAATGCAAGCTGCAGCTCTTTAGGAATTTAATTATGAGCATTAGTGTTATTTATTGAATGACTACTAGAGAAAGGTAGGATCAAGGCTCCCTGTGACATGGGGCTAGGAACTGATGCAGCACTGTGGCAGTGGACCCACTTTCCCTACGCACACAGCCATGCCCATTCCTTGCAGCCATTATGCACCGTCTCAGACACACATGCAGATGCAAGAGCATGTGTTGCTGCCAGGCAATGCCATTTGGGCAGCCCTTCTGCAAATCACTTCTGTGTTCCTGTCAGGTCACGTGGCTCCAGGATTTGGGATGTGCTGGAGGAGCAGGGAGTAAGGTTTATGCCCACAGTCATCCTTTACCTACATAATGTCCATCCTCCTGCCCAGCTGGACTCTCCAATCAGCTCCATCTCCATCCTCATCTTCCTCCAACACGCAGCAGCTCAGCCGAGCCCAGCAGCTAGCCACATCACCTGCAGTTCTCACCCCTGTGGCTTTTGGTTCTGCTCTCCCAACACCTACATGCCTACCCTACCACCTGCCAACCTAGGGGTCTCCTCTGTCCCCACTCTCTGCACCACCAAGCTCGGCCCCTGCCAGCAAGGAGTACGATCAGAAGCTGCAGCACATCAGAGTTTTGCACCACATCAGTTTGCTAGATGTTTTCCTCCCAGTTTCTAGGTTGTTGAAGCAAACTGAAGATGGCAGCCAGACATCTTGGGGACAAGAGACCAAACACACATGGAGGGAGCCTGCCAAATACAACTGCTTACAGCCCTGGAGAGGGGAAGTGTCTACATGGGGAGCTGCCCTGTTCCAGTTCCCTGGGGGTACACCAGCACAGAAGCAGTGAGGAAAAGCTGCCTTCTCGAAGCAGTCTCTCCTGCCATATGGCAGCCTATTTGGTCTGACTGATGGGGCGGCGGTGTTAACAGCACGTCATGAGGCTTGGCCTCCATTTGGCTGTGCTGGTAGCAGCCTTGAGGCCAGACTCTGCATCACATAGGCCTTTAAAATGACCCCATATGTGCCTTATTTTCCAGTCTACTTTCTTACTGCAGACAAAAGTGACTCTCTTCTCCTCCAAAACAGGAAGCAGCATGCAATGCTGGAAACATTAGGATTTGCCACACCTAGCCATAGAGAGAAACACAGCTCTGGTTTCCATCCCAAACTCTGAGTCCTACCAGGATCCCGGAGAACTCGTGCTGCTCTCAGATTATTCCCTCCTGGTTCCCATATGCAAGTGCCTTTCCCCAGCCCTCCTGCCCCCGCAACTTCCCAGGTGGGCAAAGCAGCCTCCTCCTCTTACCCCAGGCAGCAGAGCTGCCCACGCAGGTGCGTCTGCAGCGGTCCAAAGACAGCAAAAGCCCCAGAGAAGGAGTGTTGTTATCCAGAGGAAAGAACAAAAGCAGAGCTAAGGGAAAGGAGGCCAGAGGCTTACCAAGCAAGCAGGGGGTGGGGTGACAGCCAGCATGCGGAGAGCACATTATCCCTGGTGCGCAACTGCAGTGCTTCGCACAGGTCCTGGAAAAAGTTCGTACTTCACACACCTCAGTGAGAGCAGTTTCAGACAAGAGCAACCAATTCCTACAAGAACCAGAGAAAAATCAGGGGGAAATTCTATAACTTCTGTTCCCTCTAGCAAAAAATGCTGCTGACTCATTCTGCCTTTCCCCTCCTGCTTTTTTTTTTTTTTTTTTTTAACTAAACCATAGACTGAAGTCGCTGAAAGGAAAGCAAAGGACCAGCAACCGCCTGGGGTTCGCCAGAGCCCATCACCTGTGGGTTGGGCAGCAGGAACCTTGCAGCACATGCACTAACAGGAAAGTAGACAAGCATGGTACAGAAACGCTGCTGCGAGGGTCCCAGCTCCCTACAGCCACATGTGCCTTCCCACAGGTACATTTTATGTCAGCCTTTTATTTTTCTAAACAAGTTTGTGCAACAGAGGAAAAACATCTTTTGAAATACTTTTTTTAATAAAAAAATAATTAAAACTGAAAAAAAACAATCTTACTTTCTAGTTCTCATTCGTGTGTTTATTTTCATGGGGAAATCTTCCTTGTATCCTTGTTCTGGCCCTAGATAAGACGCTTGGAGCTCAGTGGGCAGAAATGCTGCGCAGTTGTTGCCTGCAGCCAGCTGCACAGCCCAAAGACATTTTCTTAAAGAGATAGTTTAGCTTAATCAAGTTTAATGGTCTTGCCTTATTAATAAGCACAGTCTAGTGCCTCTCCCCCAGGGGAAAAAGTAGTAGGAAGAAGAAAAGCAGCGTTTCTGCTCTGCAGGAGGTAGGCTGCCTGCTCTCCTCTTGCTGAAGGCAGAAAAGCACAGGCGAGTTAACCCTGGTTGATTCTATGATTTCTTTTCCATTCAAGCCCAGCAGCAGGTCATAGCTCCACCTGTGGGGGTTTCGACCCAAAAATCTTGCCCTGTTTTTCATTCCCAACAGTGCAGAGGATGTGGGTGGACTGGTGGAGGGTAGGAACAGGCTTTCACCTTGATAGTGGAGAAGCATCAGGAAATGAGCAGGCTGAGGAAGGACACAGAAGGAGAAACCAAGGGCAGGAACTAGCTGGAGAAAGGGAAGAATGTTGATGGCTCTTAGGCTAGAAATAGGTTAGGGTGGAGGTCAAGGTGAAAGTCCCCTGAACTGAAGTGGGCCAAGGACCAAGGGAGTGCACAAAAAAGTCCTTTGTCCCCACAGGCCTCTGAAGTCCTACCAGGAGGGGAGAGTTGGTCCGTCCTTACCATACCTTCACTCTTTAGTCAAAGCCTGGAGCAGGGACCAGAAGCAATAACGCCACTATCGAAGCAGGCTTCTGGTGCTCTGAGACACTTTGGTCTTCTTCCTTGGCCCAGCAAACACTGAGTTACTCCATTCAGAGTGCCAGTGTCTTTGTGAAGAGGTATCCCTTTTTCTCCCTCGTCCTGGAGAAGTGCTGGAACCCAGATTATTTCCTCCTGCACCCACCACCTATCCCGCACAGGATGCAGCCCGTTGGGTGCTCAACAGTAGCAGTGGCTGTGCTGAGTCCCATACGTAACACAGCAGTGGGATCCAACAACGAAACAGCATCAACACAGTGATGCCAAGGCAGAGAGAATCATTCTTGGCCGCAGGGCACCTGGCAAACTTCACTGTCCACAAAATTTACGTGACCACAAGACAAGGCAGAGGGGCTCTGAGGATTTCTATTTTGGCCCTAAGGGAGGGCCACATTTCCCTCCTGTGAGAGAAACGAGAGCACGTGAAATTCCTGTGAGACTACCCCAGTCAGCCACAAACTTTAACAGCCCATTCCTGAAGGCAGAGCAAAGCAACACTGTTAGATGAGAAGTCCTAGCTTCTAAAATGATGCTACAGACACTGCTTAACTCTAAAAAGGCCTTTTGGTGGAGGCTGGTTGGCTACAAGACAGTTTGTCCTAGATTAGTGTGAATAGATGATGCCATCCTGTGGCGGTTTGGAAATACTGATTTTCTGCACAGGTTTTCCAGGAACTGACTCTGCACTTTCTAGTGAAAGAGGAGCTGATAATGAGGAAGAACAAAAAGCCTCCTCTGAAACTGCAGATAAAACATCAAAACATCTTATTTACATCTATTTCAGATCTCTGCTGTTCAGGAGAAAGAGATCTGAAATATAAGCACTCTTAAAAGAATAATTCCCTACTCCCTAGTAAGGTTGAGCTTTTGAAGGGAATTACACTTTGCCTCTGAGATTTGCACAGTAAAATGCCACTGGGGAGACACAAGCCTGCTGCTTTAGGAGGATATACTGAGTGGCCATGTGTAAAACTATTCCTCTATTACCCTCAGTCATCTTCATCATGTCTGCACTGTGCCTTTCAATGGGATTTAGTAGTGGTAAGTTTAGTGAAACTTACCTGCCTGACCACCAGGTAGCAGAAAGAAACCACATGACCATAGCTTTGAGACATATTAGATGGAAACTTGTTAGTTCTCCTTAGTGTGGTGCACAGATCAGTTTATTGCTCTGGGGTATTAAGTCACGACAAGATCATATGGTCCCTCCATATCCCCATTTTGGAGCACACTCTGGAGACCAAATTCCCACAGTCTCTACCCTTCCACACTGCTCTGAAGGGTCTGGGTATTGCCTCTTTCATGTAAAGAAGGTTTAATTTTAAAAAGTATTCTACTAGACCCACCCAAAACAAGGAAGATGTTTTAAGATGTATTTTAAGAATTCTTTTATTTCTAATTTTACTACTTCCCCAAAATGTGGTAAGGATTCTTTTAAAAGCATTACTGAGTTCAGCATGGGGACTAGGAAAAAAAAAGCCATTAAGACATAGGACAATCATGTTCCAATCTGCCCAGACAAGGAAGTCTTTTAGCAAGCATCATTTGGTGAGCTCACACTGCCTCACTGGCTGTGGCTCGTCATCCAAAAGCTAAATTTCTTCTCCACAGAAGGAAGCAAAACTCGTCTTTATGACTGCAAGGAAGAAAGCAGCTAAATGTAAAACTATGCACTAGAACCCATCTAAATTTGCAAACAGCCTGACACAAAAGCCCAAGGAAGAATGCACAGGGCTCATTTATTCATGTTCAGCTTTGGGCTAGATGACAAGCAGAATCATTTTAGCATCACTAGCTATGACACCACTAATGGAAAAGCAGAAGGTAGGTGGACAATCAAATAGAGAATTCTCTTCATGGTCTGTATGAGGCTTTGTAAGCATTATGCAGGAACAGATTTTGGATGGTGAGCAGAGTTTGAAGAAATATAGCTTTACACTCATGCTGTTCTGGACCTTGTCTTAGTCTGTGAACATTAATTCACTGCATTCTTTCTTGGCCATTTTTTTGGCAGGCAGGCAGACAAGAGGGAGGGAAAAAAAAGAAAGCAAAACAGAGAAGGATTTTAACCTGGGGAGATGTCATACTGGAGGTTGAGGAGTCCAGACTTAGCCTGGGTTAATAAGCCTTGCTAGCAGCCTGACAACACTTCTAAAGCTGAGCTCTCTGACTGGAGAAAGGGTAGGGAAAGCAATGCTTTCCCTGACAAGGGGAAGGAAAAGACAACCTCAGATTAAAAGAAGGAGAGGGGATGATGAAAGACATTTCATCCCAGCAATAGTTATGGCCCTGTTGAGAATAATTAGTAAATCAGGCACTTACTGCTGTAACATGCTCTGACAGTCATTTATTAATTCTCTACGTTCCTGTGCAAAGCAGGTGAATATTATCATCTCCGTGTTTTCCAGAGAAAATGAGGCAGAGGGCTGGGTAATCTTTTAAGTTCAAAAGTAAATTCTTCCCGGAAGTTACAGGTACCAATTCCACAGGGGACATGATGCACTACCTGCATCTCCTGAGTCATGAGGTTGTTTTCTGGGGAAGCAACGTAATGTTTTAAAGCTCATTTTATTAAGTGTTCCTGAAGGTGAGTTGCATTCATTGAATCTGGGAGATCCTTGTCTAGCTCAGCCATTGAGAGGAACTACAAACTGAAAGCTCTCCAACCTGTGCCACGCTGAAGACTTGAAGCAGGCTGAGCTGCAGATCCAGAGATCACTGGGTTCAAGCTGATCAGTAACTGTCACTCACACATTGGAGAAAGCTATCCAAACCTTAACTTTGTTAAGAAATATTGAATCATCCTCTTTGTCATTGTCCTGCACAAAGGTCAGTTTAAGCCTGGATATTCTTCCCCTTTACTTATAGGGACCTCTTCCTTCTACTCAGAACTGGGTCATTACTAGAAGACTGAGGACAAATCTTCATCTCGGTAAAAGCCATGGCTCCCAATTAACTCCCTGTGAAGGAAACACAGAACTCTTCTACTAAAGCATCCAGATCAGGGGACAGGAGTCTACCTCTGTCCACTCTAGTATTTAACCCTCCCAATAAACAGAGATGCAATTGCTTACCAGATATTGACTATTACTGTAGTCAGTTTTCCAGACATTTCTAATACAAGTTATTGTACACTTTGGGACTATAATACAGTTAGAGACTCAGTGGAAATAAGAGCCTCTTCAAGCACAAAACAAACTCGTATGATGAGATGCAAACTAAGGCATGCATTGAAAGCATGGTATATGCTACATGAGCCTGTGTCCTGGTGTGCCTCTTAGTGAGTGCTCTCTTTTTTGTTTCTCATGGAAATCAAGGCAGCTCTATGTCAAGTATCTCTCCTCATCACAAGGATCACAGAGTAATGGTCATGAGTTTCCCTAACGATCATTTTCCTTTTCAATGAAATAAATTATGATAGCCTGGGCAAATCCCCCTACTGCAACCACACTCCATGTATTTTCCCAAGGCCGAAGAGCTGCCCACTATACACACAGCTTTGCCACTCACTTCAGTGTGCTTGTTCTCCCTCCCATTGAGGTTGGCCAAGTGGCAGGTCTTGTACCACCATGCATCACAGTGTGTCACATCACAGTTAGAGGGACACATCATTGATTCTGTCTCACATTACGAACTTCCAGTCATGGTCATAGGTCATTGTATCCCTTAAATGAAGTGATTAAAAGCATAAGCAGAAGTCAAAGACCACAGTTGCTTAGTCTGAGGGTTTATACTCCCTTCAAGCTAAACACAGCAGGCCTGTCAGGGAAAAAACAAAACAGCAGCACAGGAAGGATCTGGAAACAATTCCTAAAAGGCTGCTGTCTGCAAATCCACCTGGAGCTCAGAATGGATGGGACTTCCTGTGAGATTATGCAGCTTGTCAAGACCTACAAAAAATTATCAAGGAATCATAGAATCCTTAAGGCTGGAAGGGACCTTCAGAGATCATCCAGTCCAACCTCCTGCACACTCAGGGTCGCCTAGAGCATGTGGCACAGCGCTGCATCCAAGCGGGTTTTAAAGATCTCCAAAGAAGGAGACTCCACAACCTCTCTGGGCAGCCTGTTCCAGGGCTC
>JAVCKT010021706.1:18809-49860 GCA_032273925.1 Rhynchotus rufescens
ATAAACAGGGTTCATCTTCCTCTGACAACCAATTTGTGAAAGTTTTGGCTATTACTAACTACATAAAAACAAGCATTAAGGCATGAACTTACAGTGCTTTAATGATTCTGTGCATTTCAACAAATAGAAATGGGCATGTAGGGAAAAGACTTAAAATACAGGTGTTAATTCAAATCAAAGAGGAAGGAAAACTAATCTCCAGTAAGACACAGTCATGGTAGTTTTCTGTCTTCAATCAGGCTAATTGAAACTAGCAGCACAAGCTACGGTGATTTTCCAATCTCTGAGGAAGATTATTAGAGGTCTCAAATGTCTTAGATAAGACAGACCAATAAGTGAGAGTTCTTCAAAATAGTTTTTCCTAAGTTTCTTATCACATCAAAATCACTACAACTAGGAATTGGAAAGGCAGAAGCAAATTTGAGAATTTAACTATTTCCTATAGAGGTATTTGCACCAAAAAAAAAGAAAAACCTCAAAAAATACCACAGAGAACTCGAGGATAATTTTCAGTGCCATTTTAAGAGTGTCACAGCTTGATCTCCAAACTAGCAGTAGCATAGACTTGTAACACTCAAAACACACCACATTAAATTATTTAGCTGAATTATCTTACATAAAGGAATAAGTCAAGGAATTGCTCATTTGAACCAGCTTGTCTAAAGACCACAACAAAGATCAAAGAAGTAGCTGGTAGCCACGGATAGTTCTGAACACTAGACATTCATCTGACTAAGCCAAGTGGGAAAGAAAGCAGACTGTGACATCCCCTTGCCCCTTTCCCAACCCTCACCACACGTACTCCAACAGGACATGGAAGAGCACAAGCACTTGCTTACTTGGGTTTATAACATCAGCAATTTGAAAGTCATGAATACAGCACACTGGAAGAAAGCGCTCCCTGTAAGGTAACAAAGTAAAGACTTATCTGCATTGTCCTTGCACTATAGATGTTCACTGGAAATGCACTCAACAATCAGGCTGCATGTACAAATTCATGTCAAAAACACTGTAGTCTTACAGTACTTCACAGGACAAACAAAATAGACTTTTACAGGACAAAATTTCAAGTTAGCTCAGCTTTAGCAAAACCTTCTGTTTAGCTGAGTCCATTCTCTCCTTAAATCTCAAGAAAAAGGTTTAAAGTCTAATGCTCATAGCACAAAGCATGCTTAAGTGTGGCTGTAATTCAAATATGTTTATATAAAAGGTGCTTAAGATTCCTTTCTTGGTATGATGAAGCCCTGGACATTCAGAATAGAGCCAGGTGCTCCCATTTCCTCCCCACACCACACACACCCCACACACTTAAGTCACTAATCCAGCCTTCCAATTATCACAGTAAAGGCACTTATTTAGATCAAAGACAGCTGACAAGAATTTTACTCAATTACAGCCTTGCTTCTTCCTGCTCACCTGCAAATTTTACTTTGCTCAAAACTAGAGAGCAGTGGACTACTCAAACATAAATAAAAGCCTCACTACCCCTAAACTGGAACTTTAGAAGGAATACAACATATCAGATAAACTCTTGTACTTACATGTGAATATACAAGTTACAAACAGGTAGAAAGCCTTCAAATATTTGTGGGTACATTATTTCAACATTGACTGGCATCTAAACAGTAAGGAGAGCAGAGTGAATACACACGCACAGCATAAATATAGGAAAATACATGAGTTTGTTCCCACAAAATAAGATCCTTCAGACAAGTTAAATACACAGGTAATGGTCACCACATCCCTGGGAAATAGAAGCTAGTGGGGATCTATCTTGGGAGCTTTCTCCAGGGCCAAAAGAAGAGACCAAGATAAGGCAGGAAAAAGAGAAAGACTTATTCTATTATTTGCCTCACATATTTCATTATAGCTACCATTAACACATACCATGTAGAAATGCTCCAGGCGGACCCCATATACCTTCTGCAGGATTCTCATGAAAAGCATATGCAAGACTTCAGGCTGCAAGGGGAATAACACACATCAGCAACTCACCTACATTATTCAGGGCTCCCAAACAAAAACCATAAAAATAGTCCAGCCTTTAACCCATCAAGTCAAGAAAACAGAAAGCACTTGCTTCCCAACACTGAGTAACCTCCTGATATATTATTGTTATGTCTTATGAAATGCAGTGATCACCTGAAGCAGATGTGGACCTAATCACATCCGTGTCATAGATTTCATTCTTTTCCTCGACACACAGTAGCTTACACAGCAAGCAACACTGAAAACTAACAGAAAACTAGCAGAAGCACAGACACAGCAATTCTAGCGCAGAGTAAGTTTAACGGTTTTTAATAACTATTAAAAAGGAAAAAGAAAGCAGCTCAGAAAGCCGCCCACACGCACCTTGGGGTTGGGGAAGAGGTCGCCCTTGGTGAGGTTGCGCGCCTCGGAGCCGCTCAGCACATGGCAGCGGAGGTAGGTGATGATTTCGGCGGGGCTGTAGCGGGGGAACGTGAGCATCTCCATGGCGGCCTCCGAGCGCCCGCGCCAACGGCCGCGCCCGCGCCGCCCGCTTGAATTGACCGGGCACCGCCCCCGCCCCTGACATCACTTCCTCTGCGGGCCCAACGGCCACTCGCGCAGCGCCACGCCCCGATCTGCCCCGCAACGGCTGCCCGGGGGAGGGGCTTCCCCGGGCCCCGCCCCTCGCGGACCGTTGGCCGTTGTGAGGCGGCGGGAGCGGCCCTGGCTCTGACCCGAATCCGAATCCGGATCCTCGTCCCGCTTCTGCTCCCGTTGTCCCGGAGCCAGGCGCACCCCAGCGCGGGTCCTCTCGGGGCCTCCTCACCGGAGCGCCCTGGCAGCCACTTCTGTGAGCACAGGGCAGCTCGTCCCGCTCCCGCAGCCCGAGCACCGCTCCCAGCAAGGCTCTTCCTTTTTCCCGGGACACAGGGGACAGCCCTGTCCGGGACTGTCACACTGAGGTTAAAGTACGCTCAGATAGAAAGTCAAAACAGAAGTGATGCAAGGTCTGGAGCTCTCATCTAGCTCATCAGAGCTACCTCAGCCCTACATAAATGCCTCTTTATTCATCATCTTGCTAGTGCTGCCCGAGAGGTGTCATGCAGTTTTACAATTACCCAACCAGCTCCTTGGCACTTTACTTTTGAGATGGAAACACGGTCACATCCCCCAGGCACATGGATTCCTTTGTAAGGTCCCTCAAAGAAGAGCTACCCATTTCCACCACAGGCAGGTTTCTTCATCTCCCTGGATCATCCCCTTCCAACAGACTCTGCTCTTCTGGAGCTAATCCCCCAACTACCCCACATGCAGGAGTCCTCAGGTCCATGCGGGCAAGGTGCATTTGTGGCACACCATGTCATCGAGCCCAGCTGACAAGCAGGACAATCTCCAGACCGAACACGTTCACCTTGCTTGCACATCACTCTCCAAAGGGTATGTGCTAGGAGGACATACGGTTCCTGCCGGACAGGCTCATAGTGCACCGAGACACACACATTTGGCACATGCAGAAACTACAGTCCTGTACCATGCTGAGCACCGCGCTGGCCCATGCAGGGTGCTGCGTCCCCGTGACCGCACAGAGGACAAGTCACAAAGGGAGGGGACGGTAGCGGGGCACCCTCGGGCTTTGGCCCTGCAGCTCTGTGGCTCCCCAGCAGCACGGCCTGGGCCAGCCCCGGCTGCAGCAGCTTCTGCAGGGTGAGTGCAGCAGTGGGGCAAGGCGGTGCGAGAGGAGGGCGCACACCGACTCCTTTTCCACTGCTGCAGCCGAGCCGCATAGAGCAGCGCTTGGGCTCAGGGGTGTCAGCGCCCGCAGGGCTGGCGGCAGAGCTGCCTGTGGATGCGGTGTTGGGGATGTGCTGGGCACTCACAGCTCTGCAGTCACCATTCCCCTGCAGGAGCACTGTCCTGCTGCAGACACTTGTCCTTTCTGCAGCCCTGTCCCTATGGCAAAGCCTGGCTGGGGTGCCGGTCTCAGAACAGGCTTGTCAGGATGGGCCCCACAGCACTGGCATCCCCTTGGAGCCTGTGGGCACCAGAGCCCAAGCTCTTCCCATGTGGCTGGCCACAGTCCCACCCAGGCAGCGCTCACCAACTCCATCCGGGCTGCATCCCAGCTCCCTGGTCCCTCCTTCTGTCCTGCCCCTTTCTTCCTGCGGCTCCTGACACCCATCCATAAGCTCCCTGCCAGCCAGCGTGGCTGACCCACTTCTCTCCCATCTCCTCTAGGCCATGGCTGCAGCTCTCACGCTTGTCCTGGCCATGCTGGGCACTGTCCTGCAGCTGCTGAATATCAGTGACCACATGGACGTGGGCATGATCCTGCAGCTACCAGATATCAGTGACTATGTGGACATGGGCATGGTCCTGCAGCTGCCAAGCATCAGTGAGGACATGGATGTGGGCACAGTCCTGCAGCTGCTCAGTATCAGTGAGCAGGTGGATGTGGGCATGGAGCAGCAGATGCAGCAGCACGAGGAACAGATGAGTCGTCTCCTGATTCTGCAGGAGTTGGCGACGATGATGCAGGACGCACCGAGCGTGCTGTTCAAGAGGAATGTGGTCTTTGCCACCTGGGACTTCTGGCAGCTTGGGGCCTTTGCTGGAGGCCTTGTGCTGCTCTTGGGGCTCTTCTGGATGTCCCCAAGGCAGGAGAATGGCTCGGACAAGGGCAGTGGCAACGAGGAGCAGGAGGCTGCGGGCACTGCGCCCTCGCTCTCTCCTGAGCAGCAGCCGGACTCGCCGCGCAGGAGGGCTCTAGAGAGCTTCTACGAGCAGCACCTGCAGGGCCCAGCGCGGGACACGGCCCTCACGTGCCAGGCGGTGCGGGAGTTGGTGGACAACCTCCTCCACGCCTGCCACATGATCTCCCTGGGCACCTTCCTGCCGCGGCTGGAGCCCTGCGTCGGTGTGGGCAGCGCCTTCGAGGGCTGGGGCCACGGCGGCGAGGCCAGCGCCTACAGGGTGCTCGTGCGCCTGAAGCCGCCGCCCGGGCACTGCTTCCGCGTGCGGCCCGGCCCCGGCGCAGAGCTGCCCGCGAGGCCCGGCCGCGTCCGCGTGAAGCTGCAGTGCATGTGCCGGCGGGAGCGGCTGCTGGGGGACGTGCTGTGCTTCCGGCACCGCTCCTCCGAGCAGGTGCGCCGGCACCAGCGCCCCGGGCTCCTGCACATCCTGTGCACCGACTCCTACCTGGATGTGGAGAAAACGGCCCGCTGGTTGCAGCTCTTTGTGCAGAACGCCTGGGACGTGATTGCTGAGCAGCAAAACTGCCAGCTGGCGGTGCTGCCTTCCTCCCGTTCCTGTCAGCTCCAGCTCACCTACAACACTGGGAGGACCGTGCGCGTGGAGATGGTGCCAGGGGTGCAGCAAGACGAGCTGGGGGTCTTTGTGGGCAGCCAGGAGGCAGAGGGAGACCTGAGCAGCACAACGTGGCTGGAGAGCTGTGCCCTGCACGAGCTGCTCTTCTTCAGATGGGTGGCCAGGCAGGCCCCCCAGGGCAGCTGCCACCTGACGTGTCTGCAGCTCCTCACCCACCTCCTGGGGGACTCAGTGCTTTCCCCTGCCCACCTGAAAACGGCCACCATGCACCTCCTGACGCTGCTGCCCCCGACAGAGTGGTGCCCGCAGCACCTCCCCGAGCGCCTGAGGGATATCCTGCACTACCTGCAGCGCTGCCTCGAGGAGCGGCAGCTTCACCACTTCCTGGTGGGCAACGCGCGGGTGCCCGGGGAGCTCGCGCTGCCCGCGGCCTTCCAGGCAGCCGGCCCGCTCAACCTCCTGCAGCGGCTGGCGCGGGAGCCGCGGGCGCAGGCGCTGCGCGAGCTCGGCCAGCTGCGCCATCGCCTGCACAGCCTCTCGCGCTGACACCAACGCCGTCACCGGCCGAAGGGCTGCCGAGGCGCAGCGGCTGCCGAGGCCACGGCAGCGCGCCCGTGGATTTAGGGACCAGCGAGCCCCTAAATGGGACCATTCAGGAAACAATAAGTCCTGCACCCTGCCCGATTGCGACCCTGCCTCCATCAGCCCCCTGCCAGCGAGGCCGTCGTCTTTCCCAGCGCTCCTGCACGCTCTGTAATTTAATCCCTCTATTAAGGAATTTACCCGGGTTAATTAAAGAATTAAAAAGAATTAAAGCAGAAGGGGCTCTGCCCGCTCTCTGCTGCTCCCGCTTCTCCTTCACGTCCCTCTTTCAGGGCTGTTGTGGTTTTACACACAAAGGACTCCGATTGGCGGGTCGAGACATCAATCACATTCAGCTCCCCCCGTTTCTCATGCCAGCCAATAGGAGGCTGCTATGGGGCGGTGCCATGGCAACGTTCCGCCCGCCTCCGCCAGGGGACGGCGCCATCTTGTGGGCGGCAGGACGGGACGTGGAGCGGGGCCTCGGGGCAGCCCAGCCAGAGGGGGTCGTAGCCGTCCCGAGGTGGCATCGAGGCGCCCAGAACATGTTCGGTCAGCTAGGAGGAGGCACAAGAGGATGCAGAAGAGGGGGAACTGAGGTTTTCCAAAAAAAAAAAAAAAAAAAATGATGCCTTAGATTTATTCCGAGGTGAAGGATCCATTTCCAGCAGTCTCCTGAGATCCCCGCGTTGCTGCTGGCCACATCAGCTGCTGGGATGCGGGATCCAAGTCAAGCCAGAAACAGAGCCCAAAGGCAGAGCCACTCTCAGGGAATCCCGGCCCGGGACTGCCCCCGCGCTCCCGGATGGCTGGGGGCTCTGCGCAGCCGCAGTGCCGGAGCCCTGCCGCAGTCCTGGCTGCCACATGGCCTCGTGTGCCAGGCCGGGCGCTCAGGCAGGGCTGTGTTCAGGCACAGCCCCATACAGTCCTGCCCCAGGCAGCCCCACGGTGGCTGTTCAAACCTTGTGTTTAATCTCTCCTCAATATACTTAATTCCTCCCCTCAGCCTTGAATACAGGATGACACTCATTAATAGAAAAAGCCCTGATGAGTAACATCAATGCCTGTATTCTTCTTCTGAGGGTGTATGGCTAATTGGAGAAGTTTCGGGGATATAGGTGAAAAGGAAAAAATTCAGTAACACACAAGTAGGTCTGCTTTTAAAGGGTATTTTTATTATTATTTAACCAATAAACCGAGTTGGTACCAGCAAGGGAGCAGCCCCAAAGTCCTTTGCGCTCTCCTTGCAAGGCAGCAAGGACCCTGCCTTGAGCAGAGCTGCCTCTCCAGGTTACTCCTTGAGATGCCCGAGAGATTCCTTACTCAGGGCACAGCCATAATAAGTGAAATGAGGGTGCTTCACTTGGCAAATTTTACTTAATTGTAACCACGACTGACTGTGCCCATAATCCCTTAGACATAAATCCTTGACCAAGTCTGGAACTAAGGTTAGATTCAGCTGCAACCAGGCCCCTCTTAGGAGGCGTTTGGAAAGCAAGGGGTCAATTTTGTATAAACTTTATGCAGTAAAGTGTCCTTACCATATACTCATGAAAAAAAAACCCACTGTCTTTATTAAGAAATAAATAGTAATATGTTTTATTAAGAGTGAGGTGCTTTGCATAACTCGCACCCCCTCACCTCACCCACTCATTCCCCGACAGAACTACAAGCGGAAAGTTCTCCATCAGCCCCCTCCCCATTTCTGGAACACCACAGACCGGGAGCAGGCTGGGCTGCGAAACTAGAGATCACAGGGTGGAAGTTGGTCGGTGATTGCCTCAAACACATTGGAGAAACCCCTCCAACCCTTAACTTCGTTAAGAAATAGCACATCATCCTCTTTGATCATTGTCCTGTGTGAAGGTCAGCTTAAGCCTGGATCTTCTTCCCCTGTCCTGCTAAGGACCTCTTCTTCCTCCCCAGGATTGGTTCATTGCTCAATGACTGAGGACGGATCTTCATCTCAGTAAAAGGGATGGAGAACTCATGGCCTTTCCACGGCTCCCAGTTAACTCCCTGTGAACAGAACAAGGAACTTTCATCTATTAAAGCACCCAGATCAAGGGACAGAAGTCTACCTCTCCCTCTAATATTTTTTAACCTTCCCAGTAAATGGAGATGCTATTGCTTACCAGGTTCACCATAACTATAGTTAGTCTTCCAGACAGTTCTAATACAAGTTAAGTCTCCACACAGTTAGAGACTCAACAGAAGCAGAGCGCTCTCAAGCCCAAAACAAGCCTGTATGATGAGAGGCAAAGCAAGGCACGCACTGACACCAAGGTGAATGCTACGTGAGGCAGTGAGCCCGTGTCCTGGCGTGCCTCATAAGGAGTGTTCTTTTCTGTTCCTCAGGGAAATCAGGGCAGCTCTGTCTCAGGTATCTGTGCCTATCACAAGGATCACAAAGTAATGCCAAGGGGTTTCCCTAGGATCATTTTCCAATTAAATGAACTGAGATAGCCTGGACAACCACTCCTGCTGCAACCTCACTCCCATGTATAGTCCCAAGGCTAAGGGAGTTGACAGTTACCAGCTACAAGTTATAGTTGTCACTCACTTCGCTGTGCTTGTTCTCCCCATATTTCCCATTGAGGTTGGCCAAGTGGCAGTTCTTGTACCACCAAGCACCACGGTGTGTCAGAGCACAGTTGCTGAGGGCCACGTCGTTGTCTCTGTCCCATGTGGTGAACTTCCAGCCATGGTGATAGGTCATTGCATCCCCTAAATGAAGAGATTAAAGGCATAGGCAGAAGTCAGAGACCACAGTTCCTTAGCCTGAGAGTTTATACTCCCTTCAAGCTAAACGCAGCAGGCCTGTCAGAGAAAAAAAAAGCAGCAGCACAGGAAGAGTACAGAGAGCAATTTCTGGAAGGCTGCTGTAAGAATGCATGTCCAAGCACTGGATCCCCTGAGGCTGAAGACCTACACATATGGCGATAAGAGATGAAGTGGTTAAGTGGAAGACCATGGATGCAGAGAAACTATTAAGGATTTGCCAGGGGCAGAAGCCAGTACCAAGATGGCTACTTTTGCTGGGCAAATTCACTAGGTTCTTCTCTTTTCTCAGCTGGGGAAGCCCAGCAGTCACTGCCTATCTTTGTTGTGAAAGGACAACTTTCTCCTCCACCCAGCAGGAGACTGGGGCTTGTGGGCATGTGCTGCCTCAGAGAACTGCATCCATCTAACCTGACCTAATAAGCCTGCATGCTTCTGGCAAAACAAACATGCAGGGCCCAGCATTTGCTTCCCTGGGTGACGCATGAACACCGGGAAGCACCAGGCGTTTCTCACCGGCGTTGCCTCTGTAATTCCCCACCGACAGCTTGTATCTATCTCTGCTTGAGGCAACCTGGAAGAAGTCATAGACAGCATAGGCAGATTCATTGGACGTGCGCAAATCCACACGGAGCTCATAATGGATGGGGCTGCTTGTGAGATTGTGCAGCTTGTCCAGACCTAAAAGAAAAAAAAAAAAAAAAGAAATAATTCTTAAAAGGAAAAAGCCTGTTTCACCATTGCAGTCCTAGGATTATACCGTGCTCCCGCTTTGGTTATATGAGCTATTTTCCTTCATTCTCCTGCTTCATGATGTCACAACATTTTGTCAAGTCTCTAGTGTCCCATCCCATTTCCTGGCAAGAAAGAGCAGTGTCAAAAAGACCAAAGAGCCTAAACCAGTCTGGGAAGAAAGATCCTGGACAGACTGTAGCAGAACATTACTTTCCAGGCCCATTTACTTGCTCCAAAGACTTGGACCCATTTAAAGCTGGATTCAGCAATCTGGAGTGAGCTAACAGAATAGACAGAAAGTGACAGAGTACATTTTTATCTAATGTCCTGGATTTCACATTTTCATGAACACAATTATTTCACCTGTCATAGGAACACAAGCCTGAAATAAACCTTTACAGGGGTTGGAAAATTCTAGCTTGCCCTGGGGCTGCTCCATGGCCCAGATGTCAGTGGCAAGACACCAGTGGGCTTCTGGAAATCCCAAATACTTCATTGGCATTCCTAGCAAAGAACATAAATGCTGACAGTTCCAAACAGGTGACTCAGGGAAGAGGGGATTTCAGCACTTAGATGCTTTATCAAAGCTAGTCTTCAGCTCTTCACCCTTCACTGGTCACAGCTTGATGCCTTACCCAGCCAAAATTCACCAGCTGGATCTCCAAAGCCTTCCACATAATCCCTCCAGCGTTTGTAGAAATCCAGCCTGCCAGAGCTCCGCCTCTGGAACACCTGCAAAGCAAGGATTGATCACCAGCTGGGAGGACTGTGGAGAGGCAAGTGGGATGGGCATAAGAAATGGGCCATTTCCATCTTTGACCACCAGCCTGCAGTTCTACTCATCCCCTCATCCCTATTCAAATCCAAGTCAGAAGGCAAGGTGCTCAGAAACAGGCATCTCCAGGTAATGGTAAACTGCAGCAGAGTAGAGGACTCACAGGAATTCATTTCCATTTCCCTGCTCAAGTAGTTGGGCGTGAATACTTACCCGCACAACCTTTAAAGATTACTTTCCACAAACATATTTGGAGGGCACAAATTTAAGCAGAATCTAAACATCTGGACAAGGATTAGGGACAAGATACACAGACCTACTTCAGTTTCTAAATTCCACAAAATGAGCAGAAGTTGGGCAGTGACACATGACAATTCATTTCAGTGGGGGAAAATACTTATCACAGAATACAAAGTGAAAAAGCAAATATAAGGATTTTTATTCGGTCACTTAGGGATATGGCTGTCAGATGGTCTGAGATTCATTCCTTCATCCTCATGTAAAAGTCCCTACCTCGCAGCCTGTGCTAAACAGCCAGTAACTCATTAGGGACAGAATTCAAGATTATCAGTCCCTTCAAATCACCTTGAATTTCCTTCCTTCTGTTTCCACCTTTAGATTCTCTTGTACGAGTCAGCAACTACTGTGTGGTTGGGGTCCAAAGGCTTACTCACATTTAAAATATTACCAGGCATCAGCTGAACTGCAAGAACTATTCATACTTACAAGCTTATCCTGTAATCAAGACAAGATAATGCAGCTGAGTTAGCCCATTACAAGAGACAGTTGAACTAAGCTGTACTGTTTTGTCTTGCGTTGAGGCTGAGTGCACCTCACAGACCAATCCCATGGCCCAAAGAGATCATATACTAAATTGCTATAACCCTTTGCCCTGAATCATCAATAATATATCCCAAGTCATATGCAGGACAAAGCATGCTGCAGTCAAGCCTTTCACCCAGCTGGCTACTTGCAGCCACTTGTTAGTGGGAGTACTTGCAGCCTGAAGGAATTTACCAATCTCCACCTCGTTTCTACCTAAAGTGTAACGCCAGCAAGGCAAGAGCTGAAACACAGTGGAGCAAATGAAGCTTCGAATCACTCACTATCCATCCGCCTCCGTCAGTGGTCATGTCACAGTACACCTGCATTGGTCTGGTGCTATCTCCATTGAGGTAAATGGTGTAGAGGCCGCTGGAGGAATTCCCGTTCTGCTGGGTCTGGCTGCAGTCTGCTGGGTATGGGTAGAGGAAGCCAACTGCAGCAACAGAGAAGGCAAAACTTGTAGTCAGCAAAGCAGACCATAAAGCAGTAGGAGGCATTTCACACCTTTATGAGTCTAAGAACAGTGGTACAGAAAAGCAATAAAGGAAGAGCAGCAGCCCCACTGCGTGCTCAGCACTGTGCAGGCACATCACGAGATGGCAGCCTGTGACCTTTCTTGCTGCTTCAGTTCTGGCTCACAGATCAGGTCACCAGAGACTGCATGAGGTGCAGTCCTGCAGCACAGTGAAAGCAGGAAGAGAAGCCTTTGTTTGTGAAGGTGGGAATGTCAGTAAACAGTTTACTCTGTCCACATCCCACAACTTGTCCGTGACCAGTGAAACGGCCTACTAAGAGAGGTGCTCACATCAAGCCAGCATAAGATGTTGTTTGATTTGTTTCCATTCTGCTGTACGCTGTGATCTCTGAAAATAATCTGTGCATCTCCCAAATGTCCACACCCTTGTTTACACAGTTGTACCCTACAGTTACTAGGATAGTGCAAAATGATCCACAGAGTATCATCTTCTCTCCTGCCCATCAGCAGCTCACCAGGAGGTAGTGTCCTGCATTTGCTTACAAGCTTTGCCAACAGCACTGACCAGTATCAATAGTCTGCACTCACAGTCTGACTTGGTGCTTCCAAGCCTCCAGATGGCATGGCCAAGAACGGATACCCAGTCAGAAGATGTGTCACTAAATCCCTAGGTAACTGGCTTTTGATCACAGTTTCCCCAGGGGCCTGTAAAACAGGAACCCCATCAGTGTGCTCTGTCTGAAAAGAGCAATGGCTGAAAAGCACAGGGAAGGCCCCGACCTACCTGTTGAGAAGGTACTGCCTGCCTCTCTGCTCTGGCGATCTCCCTTATAGGCCAGCACAGACACTCTATACCTTGCTCCTTGCTCCAGTCCTTCCAGCACAAACCTGTGGTCGCTGGGTCCCAGCTGCACATCCTGCCAAACAAAACAGAGCAAAGATCAGCCCACTTCTGAGCAGCATTTAGCTTTTCTGGACTGCAGTGCCTCCACACACTATAAGCATTGGTGGAATTGTCTTTAAGAGTTCAGACAAGCAGGCATTGCCTGTATATCCTCAAGGAGTCCCTCTCCTCAGAAGGAAGATTTGGAGTAGGGTCTCAGGAAACAGTTAGTGTATTCTGTTTCCCTAGTGAGTGCTACTTTTCCATGTTGTAGCACATCAGAAAAGCAAAGAGAGAAGCAAATCTATTCTTGATACCCTGAAGATCTGCTGGAATAGGCATTCCTCTGCCTCAAAGCCTCTCATGACAGTAGCACCTTTCCTTTCTTAGTCTTTGCCTCCTCTAGCCATGGATGTCAGATTCTTCTGCATAATTGTTATCCTGTGGTCCATGAACCCACAGGATCCAACTGTCAGAGCGCCCATGGCCACAGGAATGATTTTATTGGAATTTGTGGGGCTAAGGAACCCCTTGTACCTTGTTGCTGCCACCTGGGCCCTGGTAGGTCAAAGTGTAACCATCGATCTCTGCTTCTGGAGGAGTCCAAGTAACTACACCAGCAGAATGGGTCACATCCGATACACGGAGGTTCTTGGGAGGATCAATATCTATTGAAGAGAAAAAAACAAACAGAAAACCCCACACAAGTCTTGAAGTCTTGTTGTGTAAGTGAAAGGCAGTAAAGCAGCCCCAGAGCAGGGGTAGGAATGGGCTTTCAGTGCTGGATCCTGTTAATAGGTATTCAGCAACTTTCAAAGCTAATAAGCAGCAGAATGAGCAGGACTGTTGTAGATTTGTTTTGGGATGGTTTGTGTGCCCTGCAGTTTGCTCAGCTGCATGGGCAGTCCCAGGACCTGGGGGTTTCTGACACTTTGGTCTCAGAGGCCTCCATCAGGCTCATCTTGAGAAGCCTTCACAGATGGGTCAGCTTTGGGACCCAGTCCTGGCACCTCGTCCTAGTGTGTGCTGCCTTGGCTCCCAGAGTCCCCATACCACTGAATCTCTGGTGTAGGCAAAGAGCTCAGGCTTTGGAAACATGTTATTGCTTTCCTGCTTCAGCTTTCTGTAATAAATGCAGCGATACAAAGAAGAGCCCAGCTTTACAGTTTGGTCTATGCTCTGTCTGGGCCATCACCTCCTACACCGACAGCAACTCTTAGCCAGATATTTCCTGTGCAGGTTGTCCAAGCTGAACATGAGAAGAGGCACAGAATCATTTTTGAAGCAAGGGCAGTTCCCATCCATTGTCCACAAGCATGCATCCTGTGATGTGCCCACAAGAGGGCTCCAGTGCTTGCCTCAGGATAAAACATGAAGTTCACTTTGAAGCAACCTCCTCCTGATTGTATCCTATGCTTACTATATTCTAGCACTTTGGGAACATCTTAAAGAACACATTCTAAGGAAAAGGCTTGCCTCACCTGCTCTAGCCTTCCAGCTTTCAGAGAGAAAGTAGCTGGTAGACAGCACTGACCTAGGAAGAATGCTCCAGCTCTGAATTTATTACAAACTATGACTGAAATATTAAGCTCAAATCACTGCTCTGATATCCCAGCTAATGCTAATTACAGTGTGCCTCCCAGCAGTTTGACTTCATGGGAAATCTAAAACAACAAAAGAATATAAACCCCCTGCCCAGCTCCTCTTCCCTCCCGTGCGCAGGTACCTGTCAGCACGTCAGTGCTCGCCCTCCTGCTCTCCCTGCTTCCCCGCTCTGCCCACACGTGGATGAGGTACTTCATGCCTGGCTTCAGTCCTGGCAGCGTCGTGGTGCTCTCATCTTTCCCCACTTCTATTTCCTTGCTGTCCCCGTCAGCAGAAGTGTAGCTCACCATATACCTGTCTATGGGAGCTCGGATGCTGTCCCAGGAGACAGTGGCTGTATCCTCTGTCACTCGGTCAGTCACCAGATTCTTTGGACTATCCATTTCTAGAGAATGAAGTGGGAGTAACCAAGAGAAGACAGAAGTTTTATAGGCAGAGGTAGTACATTGTATTACACCATTGAATAACTATGGAAGAGAGAGACAAGCTTTGGTAATTCTGTGGTCCAGAGACCTGAAAGGGGTTCACATGTCCAAAAGCTTGCTTGTTTTCTCTTGTTCAAACCAGTACATCAATAGGAAGTTTTATCTTTACCTGGAAACCACAATTTGATCATGCCATCCAAACGACTGATGCTTAAGCAAGTTTTCTTAGATAACACTTTGTGGATCCAAACAGGTCTGTATTCTTGGATATTATGTGAGGTGGAGATACTAATGGGGCCACAGCTTGCAAGATCTACCATTCTTTACCCATTGGTAAACACACTTCCACTGCCAGAGCTGAGGTGCCCAAATTGAGGCTGGTTAGCACTCTGCCCCAGCACCAGCTGAGCTGGGCTGCCAGTCAACAGTTCTGATTAAAGAACACAAATTGTCCCAGGGAGTTTGCGCTTTACTCCTTCCCCTTAAAGGCCCCATAAGATTTTTGCCTCTTCCCATTTCCTCTCACAACATCAAGTAGAATCACAGAATCACAAAGATTCCCCTAGAATACCTGTCAGTGCCTCAGTGCTGGTCCTCTTGCTCTGCCGGGCTCCCTTCTCTGCCCAGAGGTAGATGACATACTCGGTGCCAGGCTTCAGTCCTGTCAGGCTGGTGGCAGTCTTGTCCTTCCCCACTTCTATCTCCTCTGTGTCACCATCAGCAGATGTGTAGTTCAGCACATACTTATCTATGACAGCCTGGACCCTGGCCCAGGAGATGGTGGCTGTGTCTTCTGTCACTTGGTCAGTGATCAGGTGAGCAGGGCTGTCAATTTCTGCAGGGACAGTTAAAAGCAAGTAACACAAGTTGTCACAGCAAGGCTGCACTGTGATACCATGAGTTGGAACCTCCCTCTGCTGCAAAACTTATTCAATAATAGACTCATTCACTGTCGGGGCAAAGCTGTGCTTTAACTTGTACTCTCAATTCAACCTGCTGCCCGCTCACCTGTCATAGCCTCAGTTCTGGCTTTCTTGCTCTGTTGCTGTCCTTTTTCTGCCCAGATGTAAATGATATATTCCATGCCTGGCTTCAGTCCTGCCAAGGTAGTGATATTCCTGTCTTTCTCCACCTCTGTCTCCTCCGTATCCCCATCAGCTGAGGAATAGCTCACTCTGTATCTGTCAATTGGAGCCTGGACTTTGTTCCAGGAAACAGTAATTGCATCCTCTGTCACTCGGTCAGTTAACAGCTTAGTAGGGCCGTCGATTTCTGTAAGTGAAAGTTATAATTACGAGATATTTTACTATAGAGCTCTGGCAATCACAATGGCCTAAACACATAAACAATAACAGTTTTATATACAGAGGTAGTATAATCTATGTATGGAAAGAGACACAAGTTTTGGAACATGCTGGTCTAGGAACTTCCCTTTCAGCCATATATATGAAGTGAGAAAACAGGCTCAGTTGAAAAAAAAATTACTGACTGAACTTCACATTAAGCATTACAGTGATTCTTACAGGACCGCTGAAGATGGGAATTTCAGTCAGTTCTAGAACTTCCCAAAGGCAGCTCTTGTCCTTTCTAGTCCTACCTGCATACTTAAATGTGTTGGTCAATATCCTGCATTGAGTGTTCAAAAGACTAAAGTGATTCCTGCTGCAGAAGTAATCAAATTGCACATAGATAAGCCCACTGTACTCTTGGGGAGAGTACAACAGTCCCCCAAAGAAGAGCCTGAAGGTGTTTCTGGCATATTTAATGCCATATTCCAACCATGAGGACTTAGCTGTGGGTCACTGTTATCTCTGCTTATAGTAAGTGGCATTTGTAGTAAATAATCTGATAGTAAGTGGCCTGTCTGTAGCCCAACTGAAAATTAAGAGGTTTCATTCCTAGGCTGCAGACCTGTTCACCTGTTAGTAAGAACGACATGTACTTTGCCTCTAAAATCCATTTAAAGTGGTGGAAGTTTCACTGAAACAAGTGCAACTAGCAAAGGAACTTAAAATCTAGGCTGCACTCCTCCTTGCTGCTGCTGGTACAACTTACCTGTCACAGCTCTGGTGCTCGCCTTCCCGCTCTGCTGGGATCCTTTCTCCGCCCAGACATGGATGACATATTCCATGCCTGGTTTCAGGCTCAGTAAGGTGAAGTTGTTGTTCTCACTCCCCACCTCTATTTCCTTTATGTCCCCGTCAACTGAGATGTATCTCACCATGTACCTGTCTATGGGAGCTTGGACTTTATCCCAGGAGAGAGTGGCTGTATCCTCTGTCACTCGGACAGTCACCAGATTGGTTGGGCTATCAATTCCTAAGAGAACAAACATTTCCAAATGCAGGATTAGGAAACTCCAGTTGAATTAAACTGCTACAATATCCATCATAGCATATGCACATTTACATCACTTGGCCTTGCTGCTTTAGCCAGCTCAAACACAGAGTCACACAGGTCTTCTCTACAGACACTAGTGAAAGAAAGGCCACCCATGAGAAATCACCACAGCCAGAGTAGGAAAAAAGTAGTATGGTTATACCTAACTGGTATAACCTACTAGTTACGTGACACTTTCTACTATTTTCTGCAGGAACATCTTGCAAACTGCTGGCCCCACCTGAAGGGCCAGTGACTTGAGAAAACACTTGTGTCTGCCCTCCTCACAGCACCCAGTGCAGGCCCCATCCTCTCTCTATCTCTGAGAGGAATTACTCATTGTGGATTTTTATCTTGAAGTACTTTTTCAGCCTCTATGTTTGCAAATAACAGACTACAAACAGGGTCTGAGGGTTTTGCAAATAATCAAAAACTACACAGGAAAAAAAAACAACCTTGAAGTGACACGGTGGAGGTTGCAGGCTTTTTTGGTTTTAATCAGTTTTCTTTTAATGGAATAATTTGAATACCTCAGGAAGGCTAGGCCTAATTGGGATCTTTCATTTTCAGATTCTCCAACCCCACCTTTGCATAAGGAGTTGATTTTCAGAGCTTTGAGAATGTCACAGGAAGAATGAGAGCTTAATTTTTTTCAAAGTCCCCTCTGCAATATAATAGTTGAAGAATATCCTGCCATATTTTTGGAGAAATTGAAACATCAATGAACCAACAGTCATCCATGAACTAGCAGTCATAAGAAAAATATGGAAATAGATGATCTCCAGAGGTCCCTTCCAGGCTTAACCATTCTGTAATTCTGTAATATTAGTCAAATAGCAGCATCCTCCAGGCCATCTGACATGTACCAAGTGCACAGTCTAGCAGAGGTAAGCTTGAAGATGCTCTTGGTCTCTCCCTATTCCAGAGGGGACTAAGTTTGACTCAGGTTCTGTTATGGAAAAGCAGTTCAAAGCTTCTCCATCTGATCCCAGCAAGTAGCTGAAGCCTCTTCAGTCATTTCAGATGTGACAGGCAGGAAATCAAGATAGCATAAAAGGCCAGGGCTGCATCACCACGGAGCACGCAGCTCTAAGTTTCATCTCTATGGGGGCTGGTTATGAGGTGCACAGCAGGTTGGAAAAACCATTGTGAGTTACTGCCCATAGTGAACAGTTTAACTGTCTTCATTCCCACGTCTGGCTAGAGTTGTTAGGTTATAAAGGCAAAGTTACTGTAGGGTTAAAATCAAGGTAAAAGGTTTGATGTCATTTATACTACACTACTACTGTACTTAAACACACTGCAGGGCTGGTTGCAGTGCACATTAGAAAGCCAGCTGTGTACCCTTCACATGGCATTGACAGAGCTCTCTCTGAGGTCTGTAGCAAGACCAGTGGTCCTATGACAGTGTCATAACAGAAACTACACACATACCAGTTCTGCCACTCACTGAGGATGGTTTCCCTTCTGTATTGTCTTTCACAGGTATAATAGTGATCTTGTACTCAGTGCCAGGTTTCAGGCCTACAAAAAGCAAAAGGAAATTCTATCAACAATCAGAAAAGACAGTATTTTTTTCCTAAAAAAGGAAATATGATAGCATTTTATTCTACACAGTTCTATCTTTATAGTAGTAGAAAAACTTGAAACATGGGATTTTAATGTGAATTTTGATTCAAGTTTGCCATTAGGGCATGCAGTGAGTGTAATACATGGGGATTTCTGTATCAATGTTAAAAGCACTGAAATAGAATAAAATGCTTCATTCCTAACAGGTGGAATTAGAGTTGAATGAATATTCATTGAGCCTATACATCATCTACCTCATGTTCAAGACCCCAGTTTTAATGTATACCCCAAAAAACAAAGTGTTTTGGTCAATGGAAGGAGTTCACACATATTCACACACACTGGAAGAGTCTTCTCTGGCCTATACTCTAAAGAAAACATTGTTCTTGCCACTTGTCCCTGCCTCTGCCCATGTTAGGACACTTGCACGTACTCACCAGTGATAACGTGTCTGCTCTTGGGATCATTGCTTTTGGGCACTGTGACCTGCTTCTCATCCATCTCCAGCAGGGACCTGAATTTCAGCTTGTAATAATCCACTTCTGCAGGAGGGTTCTCCCACTCCACTTCCAGGGAGCTCTCCATCTCCTCCGTGACCCATATGTCACTGAGTGTGGACAGGACTGGGGAGGACAGAACAGAGGGCTTCAGAAAGCAGTGCAAGCAACAAACTTAGGAAGATACTACACTCTTCCTCCCACCACCACCTAATTCCAAACTTGCTGCTTTAAGACCCGAGACATTTGCCTCAAACTGAAGGGTTAAGCAAGCAAACTCCAATCATTGTTTTAAAATGCTTAGTTTTATCCATGGTAACACTCCAACTCAGAGTTTTCTGGCTTTCAACTCCCACCTGTTGTGCCAGAAATAAGAGAAAAATGTCAAAATAACCTAACTTTTCACTGCTTTTTCCAAGTGCAGGCAGAGAGCATGCTATCAGCTGCTAACAAAATAGCATTTCAGTTCTAGACAGCCTGCTTCAAATTTGCAGTCTTTACACTCCGCACTGAGCAGCCAGCCTATCTCATTCTCAGCAGTGTCAAACTCCTTCAGTCTGACAAGAGACTGCAAGGAAACCAGCTGCTGCAGGTTTGGTTGACAAACTAATACCTCGAATAACATCCTGCCTACTTTAAAGGCCCTTTCACACGCACTTGAACACTGCACTATTCTCAAAAATGTGCTGGTTTTATCTTGCATCCTTTTATTTCTGCTTCTCACCGTGGGCAACTCTAGGACTCCTCATAATTAAGGGTGTCAAATAACATGAATAGGATTTGGTCATCAATGCAAAGGAAGCAATGGGAAATTTGCAATATGTTCAGCTTCAGCTATACTTATCCAGAAACAGATTCTTCAAAGAAAAAAACATCAGAAACTCTGACTGAGAGCAGGGAAAGAAAATGCAGACAGTTCAGGCAGATGTTGCAAACCCACGAGGCAAAACAGTTTGTTCCACTTGCTTGAATCTAACCTTAACAACCGACATATCCAGACTCTGAAAGAAAAGACTATCTACTCCTACCTGTACTTGCTTCTAGGAACTCGGGCTCACTGGCAATCCCCTTCTTCACGTGACGAAGTGTGACATTGTAGACGGTGCCAGGACGCAGACCCCCAATCTCATAGCTCAGCTGCTCCTTGGGCACTTGTACTTGTGTCACCAAGGCCTCATACCCCACGGGATAATAGCTAACAAGGTAACTATCCACATAAATCATTTGATCCCAGCCGACTTCCAAAGAGTCCTCAGTGGAGTTCAGCAGCTGCAAGTTCTGAGGAGCATGTACTAGGAGAGAAACACAGTAGCAATGAGAGTGATCCTTCTAAATGATTCCAGGAAGGAAAAGAAAGGAAAAAAAAAAGCCAAAATTGTCTTTTCATAACACTGCTTGAGTTACTCTGAAAAATAATTGGTCCCCAAAATTCTGGAACACAGCTTCTTCATAGCAGGGGAGGAAAACAGCTTTTGTACTGATGGAAAAATAAACTGTCATAGATCTCAAATGCCAACATTGCCTAAACTTTTTGGCCACAAGATACGTGTCTCATCAGTTCTGGGCAAAGTGAACGGGTGATGGTTTGGCAACCTGGACCAAGCGGGAAAGAACGTCCCTTGAAAGTTCCTGCAGGACCACAGAAGACATGTATGAACAAGATGTTCATTTATGAACATCTGATTTTAATTAGAAGTACCCACACCATGAACTGATCAAGCTCCAACTACCAGGTCAATGTGCCCATCAGCTGAGTTTCATTAAGACACCAACTGAGAGCAAACAACAGATTGCTAATATAGATTGGGACCTTGAAGCCACCAGCCATGTGTAGCAACCTCTGGTTTGACTTACCTACAGAACGAGCCAAAAATTTCTCAGGAAGTTAAAGAAGAAAGCTTAAGATAAAAGCAAGGAGAGAGAGAAATAATACAGGTGTCTCACCCTGGGAACAGTCAAGACCGAAGAAGCCATCGTGGCAGTAGCACTCTCCTGTGTCACAGAATCCATTGCCGCTGCAGTCCCCAGGACATCGTTTCTCACTGCAGTCGTCTCCAGTGAACTCTTCATAGCACTGGCAAACTCCTGTGGACGTGTCACAGATCCCGCTGCCGCTGCAGTTTTCGGGGCAGAGCTGCTGGCTGCAGTCCTCACCAAAGAAAGGTTCATCACAGACACATCTTCCACCGTCGCAGCGCCCGTGGCCACTGCAGTGGCTGGGACAGGAGGGGCGAGAGCAGTCGCTGCCTTCCCAGCCCTCAGCACATTTACAGCTGCAGGTCTCATAGAGGAACGTCCCATGGCTGCTGCAGTGCGAGACACCTGGCCAGTACCAGGGTGCAGAGCAGCACGTGTGACACACACAAGAGGGGCAGACAAGATAAAAAAAAAAACAGAAATTAGGAACAGAGCAGTGGATAGATATAAGAATATCTGTTCAAGCTCATTAAATGGAGAGCATAGCTACCTGGAAAATATGGTCTGAAGGAGACCTCAGGGTCAAGGAGAACTTACCCATCTACCTCTGAATCCAAAGAAGGCTCAGCTCCAGCCTTGCCTTTCCAAAGATATTTTTTTCCATAGAGACCAGGAATGCAGCATCCATATCCATCCCAGACAAATTAGCTTTTCATAGCCTCTAGCTTGAATCTTCCTGGCTGTAATTTAAGCTTACCACTTCTCATCACAGTGGTTATAGAGCTAGAGAGCAGATTATTCTCATCCTCTATATGGTTGTATTTTCCATGTAACTGATGACTTTGCATTTTGCCCTCTGTGTCCATTCCCAGACAATACCAATTTGTCAAATCTTTTCTAAGAGATCATATTGTATAAACCTTTGACCACAGGTAAAGACAGTGGCTGCTACAAATCACCTTCAGAAACTCTGCTTTCTTAGTTATCTAGGAAGTAAAGAGACATTCTCAACAGCTACAAGATTCTGGAGGTAGGACTGAAATGGGAAGAGACACTAAGTGCCTCCTCCATCCTCCACCTTCCCCCTCCCCGAGAAGTTCCTCCACTGAGCTGCCCATCTATGTGAAATGCAGAAGTTTTTCCCTTCCACTTAGGGGCTATACCTGGAGAGATCTCCCCTGCATTCATTCCACATACAGCTGCAGCAATACTTGAGGACATGGATTCCAGACTCTTAAGTTTCTGAAGAACTCGGGTTACGTATGGGACATTATAACAGGTAGTACAATTACTACATACCTTGCTTTCCACCACAGCATGTCTGAGGGCTGCAAAGTTCTCTCAGCTCTGCCACTTCTTTCTCCAACTTTTCCATCCTCTCCAGCAGGCCCTTAATGTGGTCCAAAGTTTCACAGTTTCCTTTGGGTGTGTGCAAGCGGATATTGTGCCTAAAGATGATGCTCTGCTCTTCATTTTCCTCAGCCTCCCCAGGATCCAGCTGCACCCCACTGCTGTCTTCATGCTGTAATGGATCTGCCTCCACCTTGATCTGGGAGGACGCAGGCACATCAATCTTGTATGAGTGGCTGAAGGATATTTTTTGGCCATTGCTGGTGCAGTTGTGAGATGTAGGCTGTTGAATGGCAGATGTCTGAAGAGAGCAGCATAGCAACATTGCCAGAGAGAAGACAAATGAGCGATGGAAATCCATCTCGCAAGTCTTCAGAGAAATGCTCATCCCTCAAACAGCACAGCTGGTTTCAAGAAAAAGAAAAGCAAAATAAAGGTAGAGGGGAGAAGTATCATCACAATGCTTTTTATTTTGGTTTAAAAATAAGATACGTGCTCTGTCTTGCCCCAATTCAATAACAGGTTGGTCAACAAGAGAAAAGAGTCATACTGAACGAATTAGATTAGAGAGCTTCCAGGCCCACTTGGAGAGATTTAGACTTGCAACTTTCCAGTGAGACTCAGCATCACGGTCTACTGTGAACATTACCATGCAGCACCTCCTGTTCCCCTGTTGTTACAATAGGCATTTCACTAGTTTCCTAGCTGTGATCCTAATTATTGATGAACCTTCTGGCACTGGAATTTTGCTTGCCTGAACACTGCAGTATCTTAAAATATTTCACGTTTATTTTGCTCTAACTCGATATCTAATTTATTTCAACGTTGGCAAGGTTCATTTAAAAACTACTAAAGCAAATCTCATTGTTCACACATGGAGTAAGAAAATGAGTAACCTGTATGTTTTCTGTACTTTTATTTCATAAGTACTCCTCCTTTCCTCCTTGCAGGCGTAGAGAAGAAAAACACAATTTCAATCTGATCCTCAAAACTGAAGGCTAGGGAAAAAAAATGTTTTTGATATAACTACATTCACATTTTTAAGTTTAAACTCAAGTCCAAAGCAATTAGTTTAAAGACCTGAAGTACCTAGAAGAAATTGAACTGATTCTTGGGAAAAGAAACTTCCCTGTTCTTGGGAAAAGAACACCTCTCAGATATCTGAATAAACACAAGTGGAAGAACAAAATATGAAGTTGGAAACTAAATTTACTGGTTGGCTTATTCAGTGTTACAAACTGAATCTTGGCATTAATGGTAGATGTCAATCTCAACAGGAGGTGATACATACTTGGTTAGATACTTAAAATTCTCTGTCACAGGATGTAAATACAAAATGTCACCATATGTGACTTAACCAAGCAGTCATGTTATTCATTGTACAAGCAGGAAAAAAAATTACTTAAGTGCTAAATTAGGTAACTTGATAACTAGAAACTACTTGGCTAATGTGTATCCATAGTAACAGCCCATCTGAACCCAGATAACAGTGCTGGCCCAGATAGCGCTCTCTGAGGTAACAAAGGGCTCCAGTCCTAAAAATATTATAGCAAAGGCCAAGTTTTCAGCTCCTCTGTTATTTCAAGAGTTATCAAATGTTTCTGAAAGTCATATGGCCATGGGTTATGACAATAATAATTTGTTTCTGAGAAATAGCCCTATAAGCACCACCTCCTGAGTTACTTTGGTAACTCTGGAAAAATCCCTACCACTAGATTCATGCCACATTGTTGGCAACACAGCTGCAGGAAGGTCTCCTTCACGCTGAAGCATACGAAGCTGGAGTTCCTAAAAACCTACAGATATATACACAATATGCCCACGCATACCTATGCTGCAGGCAGCTCAAGTTCTGGTGCGAGCTCACTTCTCTTCAGGCAGAATCATCACTGCTATCAAACAAAACAGGGTATAAATTTTGGATTCTGTCTATAATCCTTTATGCTATATAAATTAAATAGCATACGGTGATTAACTCTGCTGTTCATTCCCAAGCAGCATTTTGCTTTTAGCGTGTACCTACCAAAGTTCTTTCCCACTCCCTCCCTTCCTTGTTTCTTTCCGCATACTGTTGGGCCACATCATTTCCCTGCAGTTTTGCAGGCCCCCATTTGCCACCAAAGAAGGAGTTTTCCATCCCCAACCAGCTGCTATTCTGTTTTCCAGACCACCTCGCCTCAAAGGGCCACAGAAATCAGCCATTCCTTTCATTTTCTGCTGCGTAGACTTCTGAAGCAAATGAAATCATAAGAGATTGCTTCAAAGCTCTGAACAAATGTAATGCCCAAGATGTACAGTCTCACCATAAACCACAGTAGAAAAATCCCAAAGTCCTTGATTTGTGGGGTTTATTTCCAAATCCCCAGGATAAGTCTCCTAAGTGATTCCCCTAGCCCCAAACACATGAACACACATAAAAGCCCTTCTCTCTGCACTGCATGCCAGTCTGGATTGTAACATGATGTCACTACAAATTAGGGCTTCTTGGCTACCACAAATTGATCTCAGATTTTCCTGGGCCTGGAGAAAAATACCCTGAACATAAGCACTTCTGTCAAGCATAATGAGAGGGGAGCACAGAGTTTCTGGCTCATCATCGTGTAATAAAGAGATTTTTCCCTGCTGTTCAAAAAGAGAGGGTTTAACTAATCCTTTGTGGAGAGTATCATGTCATACATATAACTGCCAATAACAGGAAATTAAGGAAAAGAAGAACGTAGGAAAAAAATCCTAAGAGCAGATTACAGAACAGTCTACCAAAAAGAGTAATGGAAAAAGGCATGCTTACAACTCCAAATCATAGATAACCTATAGGACTTTCATGAGAAGACTTCAGTGATCTAACTTTGATGATCAAATAATCTAGATCTCTAATGATCGAATTATGTTAGTCTTTTTACAGAAATGTCAGTGCTGGAGGATTCGGGTCCCAGACCTTCACAGTGCGGTCTTCTGGGTGAGCTCTTGGTCAGCTGGGAGACGCGTGACAGGGAGCTGCATCAGCCAAGGCAAGAGCTGATAAAGACCCAGATGTGGACACTGGCAGGCACATCCCCAAGATGATACAGAAATGAGAGAGAGGGTCATAAAGGAAGGAAATGCAGGTCTAAGACAGTTGTGGGGTTGCAGGGAGAATTAGAAAACCAAAAATTAACACAGAAATGAGGATGTCAAGTATCACTATGCTAGAAGTGGCTACTTATCCGCAGAGGGTGACCAGTATGGAGAAATTAAACCAATACAATGGGATCAGTACACTTAGGGAGTTAACAGCACACAGTAGGTACGTACCCAGGCAACAAGAGTTACACAGAGCAACATGACAGGCAACACAAATTAAAGTTGAAGGTAATTAGCCAGAAGAAAGGGAAGTGCAGTGAGAGGAGCCACAGGCTGAGACCTGAGCTTTCTCAGGACAAAGAGATAGGCTGTTGCACCAGCCTGGGGCAAGGTATTTTTGATCACACCATCATAAAGCCAAAGGAGGTTTCTTGAGGAAGAAAAGACCAACAACAGACATTGCAAAACATGCCAAAAAGCCCTTAGCAAGTTCACAGAATTGGTGCTGAAATCCAAACAACTATTATTGACTTAGCTAACTTTTGAGAACAGTACTAGGAGACCTTCTGACCAACCTAGGAAGGGAGCACTTAGGTTCAGGAGACACAAACATGACTGGTGATAAATATTCATCATGCGCTCCACCCTCACATCCAACACAAAGATGTTGGCTGTACAGTGACTGTTTAAGCATGGAGATCTGCAGTGTGAGAACAGGCAAGTGCACAGTAGCTGCTTGCAGAGGAACAAAGGCATGTGAACATGCTCATGGAAAACCATGTTCTTGGCTGCTGAAGTAGATGTAGCAACACAGACACTGATGAAGCAGCTCATCCCTGAGTTAACAGGGAATCAATTGGGCTCCTTACGTCTTCCAACTCTGCAGCACTCCTTTTAGGAATGAAGGATGACAGGAGTCAGTAAAACTGAAGACCAAAACTCATTCCTAGAAACTATTTTCATCACTCTGCAAAAAAAAACAAACCAAGAGTCAAAGGATGCACACAAAATGACAGCACGCCTGTTCAGCTGTTGAGGAGCCTGGCCAACTCTCCTGCCTATTCCTCCTACTCACATACTCACATATTTTTAATCAGAGAGGCATTCAGTTGAGACTAGCTACAGATGTTACAGACTTTCCATAAATTGTATTTAACTGATTGGATTATTTGTCCTTAATCTCCATAATGAAATTAACACTATTATTCCTAATGTCACTTGCTTTGGAAAGCTGCACATTGGATTTCCCTTTTTTCCTGCAGTATGTGTACATAAAACTAACTCTGATATTGGTGGCATACAAAATACATCCAGGGGCTTTCAAAGAAGTCATTTACTGCAATTGCAATGCTAGCCAGCATTCTGCTTTCCATGTAAAGCAATTGTTAACCATTAATTTAGCTATACTAGTTCTTTTGAAGGTGCCTTTTTTAATTTATTTTTTTTTTAACTAGACTGACAGAACCTTACCTAACACTAAAGAAGTCCGAGTTGATTTGAATTAATTTAAAAAAAAAGGTTAAAAAAAAAAAAAAAAGAGGTCAGATAAATGCTATGCTTCTAGACTCATCCCTATATTTATTTTACCTTTTCTTTCATGCTAGCTCTTCTACACAGTCTGGTAAGCAAGGTGCAATGACTATTCATAAGTGAACAAGAGCTTGCTTCCTAAATCCAACGCATTCATTTGAAAAAGTAGACATGTTGGCTAGGATTTTCACGTTTGTTAGTTACCATACATACACATTTTGTAGTAAATTACCTGCTTACTACTGTTAAACCACTGGTTTTCAGTTCTATTAAACCAGTCTTTGCTAGAACCAGCCTTTGCTGTTGCCTAAATATAGAAAACCTGTTCACAAGTTCTGTAGTATCTCTGCTTAATCAATTTAATAATCCACCGAATATCAGTACTTTTACAAGTCCTGATACAAGTACTGTATCAGGACTTGTAAAATCATTAGTTTTATTATGAAATTAACAATATATTCCATGTTATTTAGTATAGAACTTCTATTGGCTTCCATCACCAAGTGTGTGAGAAGATACATGCAAAGACAGAAAGAGTTACTAGGCGAGAAAACACTGAACAGTTATCACAAGCTTTTGTTGCAATTATAAGTGTCATCAAGTTCCAGCATAGTCTCATGGTAACAGAAAAAGCTTTTCAAATAGCCAAAGGCACTTAATATGCATATAATAAAATACACATTATCAGGACCCAGCATTCTAAAATAGATAATTTGTAGATTTAATACTAGCTCCATTAAACCCAAAAGCAAAAATCCTGCTTCCTTAACTATGTATATGGCTTCATCCTCGGTATTTGATTCTTCAGAGACAACATCTTGAGATTCCTTCAAATTGAAGTGACATAAAATACTACACACCACACTGCATATTTTGAGTAAAAGTACATTTCCATAACAATTATTTATGTTTGTATAAGGCTTTCAAAGCTTTACTGGATACATACAAAGCTGGATGATCTTTTCATTTGGAATAAGAAGTATCTCAAAAGACTTTTCTCACCTCTCAATAACTTTAAGCTGTCTGGTTTAGGGCCCTTCAGCTGCTCCTTGCAAAGGCACCTAGAGCACCCTGAAGGGTCACCAAGTCTTCTCCTCTTCCCAGTCCTACTGCAAACACCCCCAGTCCCTGCTAGGAATTTAAGTCCCCCGGACCAGAGGGAAGGAATCAATAGAGACCTCTGGGTGTTTCCCTCCCTGGGAAATGAAAAAAAAAAAAAAAAATTGGTAGAAAAACCCCACTGCGTATTAGCCTCACAGACCAATAGGAAAAACCCTTTCCTATTCATTTTATTCTCAATTTCTGGTCAAAAGCCAGAAACTCTGTAAATGCAGCAGCAAAGAGATCAGCATTTTTTGCTGAGACCCACATATGGAGACAAACCCTTTCAAAGTATTAATTATCTGAAACTCCAGTAGTCAACAGAGCAAGCAAAAATAAAAAGCCTTCTAAAATCACCATCATTTTTGTGTTTAAAAACACAATACTGGCAACACATTTACCTATCACTACACTAAAACAACCAAAGCAAAGAAAGAAGGAAAAAAAGCCACCCCTACCCTGAGGAACTTAAAAGCAATACACCCATGAATATGTTAGTCATGGCCCAGTTCATAATGGCAAATGCCCACAGAGCAAAACCCCTGAAGGCAGTTACCACCTTGATTAGCAAAAAAGCCTGAAACTGAACAAGCTGGGGAGAATTAACTAACTACCAACTCTAAAATTGGCCTCTTTTCACTGATCACTATTATCTGTACCAACTGTGTGGCATGTAACTGTGCCACCTGCCACTGGGGGTGATAGGGAAAACAAAATTTGTCTGTTAACTTTATTTATTTATTTCAACTACCTCATGAAAGGAACTGTGAACCAAAGAAAATGCCTGGCACACATCAATACAAACTGTGAGAGACCCCCTTTCCAAAGGTCCAGGACTGTATCCAGATGGCTTCTGAGTATCTCTGGGGAAGGAGATTCCTCAGCCTCTGTGGGAGAGCAGCTATTGCTCTGTCACCCTCACGGTGAAGAAGTTTTTCCTGATGATTGGCCAGAGGTTTCTGCTAACACACCGCGATGATCAGCATGTGGGCCACATGTGGTTTTGGGAAAAATGAGCCTGTAATGCAGTTTATCCTTCAGGCCCCCCTCATCACATTTTCCTGATGGAACTCCTTGCCCTGTCATTTTTACAGACTTCCCTCTTCCAACCTCTGATCCGTGTGGTCTGCTCCCAAACTGATCCTGCGGTTTCTGCAGAAGGGGCCTGCTTCTCTAATGAAGGAGGTTATTACTGACTCACACTAGCACTGGGACAGAGCCCTTCAGTGTGGTTTGGGCTTTTCTTTCTTTTCCACCCATAAAAGCACCAGGAATGAAGTTTTACCATAAAAGGAAGCCCTTGGGAGACCCCAGTGCCCCCAGGCAGAGCCTAGCGGGACATGGGACAGCAGGGCGCAAGAAAGGGACACTCTGATGCCCATCCTGGCGCTCATGGCAGGGCACAACCAGGTGCCTCATTTCTGGAAGAGCTATTCCCATATCCCATTGGAGAGGTTCTTCCCTCCCAGCACAGCGGCTCTTCTCTCCTATAGCTATGCACCGCTGCCAATGGGCACTGACATGCCTGTGAAGAAATGGAACTTTAAAACCTCATGATTTTACTTCACCATTCCCACCACACAAGTTGCTTTAGGTAGGAACAAGGTAGCAGAAAAACACGCCACATGAGGCGGAAAGATAAGTCTAAAGTGAGTACCAGGGCACCTTCACACCTTCTGGGAATATTTTTCAAACATCAGAGAGATCCACGCTTTGCATGCTACCACTACGGGGAGCAGTACCACTACTACTGCATGTGGAGCCTACAAAAAATAAAATAAAAATAAAAAAAAAGGAAGAATAGAGGAAAAAGAAAGAAGCAAGCCCGCCCCGCGCCACTTCCGCGCCCGTCCCAAAATGGCCGCCCCGCCCCGCGCCCCGCCCTCCCCTCGCGGCCGGCCGCTGGCGCCGCGCAGTGACAAGATGGCGGCGGCGGCGCTGGGCTGGGCGCTGCGGGCCGCTCGGCAGGTAGGCGGGCGGCCGCGCGGGCAAAGAGCCCCGCTCCTTCCCCACCGCCCCCGGGCCGGCCCGGCGGAGCAAGACGGGCTTTGAGGGAGGCCGCGGCGGGGGGAAGCGGCTTCTAGGCTGCACGTGAGGGCAGGAGCGCCGAAGCCCTTCAGAGGAGGCGGGTAGGAGGGGAGCGTTACTAACGCCACGATAACGTCAACGGTAGTTGCAACTCCTGCAAGATAATATTTTTGTCTTGGCTTTTGTGGAACAAGTTTATAGGAACAATTTGTATTTGAGCTGGTCAAACAGTACATGTAACTGCTTCACATTTACACTTTTTTTTTTTTTAAATTAGGTGCTACCTGCATCTTGCACGAGGCAAGTGCGGGGCTACTACGTGGACTGGAGGATGCTGAGGGATGTCAAGAGGAGGAAGCTGGCGTACGAGTACGCGGACGAGCGGCTGCGCATCAACGCCATCCGGAAAAACACCATCCTGCCCAAAGAGCTGCAGGTAGGAGCAGCTGCCCGGGGCCCGCAGGCAGCGGGAGCCATGCCTGGCACTGCCCTCACGTGCCCTGGGCTGGATAAAAACACTTAGGCATTTTTTAAAAAAAGTCTCTAGAATGTATACTTATGGTCAAGTATTTCTCCTCCACTTAAAAACCTGGAAACTAGATGCTGCCAAAACGAGTTACATGGTGTCAGATACTTAATTTCACTTCTTGCATGAGTTGCAAGCGTGTAAATGCCTGAAATGAAATGTATGCACATTCACTGCCCCATTCTTGGCCTTTCTTAGTATTAAGAGTAGTTGCAAGTATCAGGAATACACTTTAATATTTCTGAATGCATTAGAACTGACATTCAGTTATGGAGAGATGCCTTCATTGGTAAACAACCTGGGAAAGGCTTTACTGCTCAATCTGCTTTTCTGTCCTGATTTTACAAAACTCATGGTAAACAATTTGGCAGATGTCCTGACGGAAAGAAAAAGGAATTGCCGCTGGTGCACATCTCTGAAAACTGCTTTCTTTACAAAATCTGAGCAATTCTGTAGGTCAAAAAAACCCCCCACAAAACTGCAAGTATGATAGAGAGGTTGTGTACACACACACACACACACAATATATATATACAGAAGTAGGATATATAGCAGTACAAAACCAATCAAAATAGGATAAGTAGTTCTACTCATCTTGTTGAAGTTTCTGATGTGTTGTGACTGTCTTGAGCTGGTATTCTTGAAAAGTGAGAATCCCTTTTGGATTTATTGTGGCTTTTCAGCACTTTGGTTTAAAGTTCATTGGAAGGCTG
>JAVCKT010021707.1:0-12521 GCA_032273925.1 Rhynchotus rufescens
ATTGCATTAAAGGTTTTAATATAATATATAAATTAAAATTATTTTGTATTTATTTTTGATTTCTTTTTTTAAAAAAAAAAAAAAAAAAAAACCCTTCTGCTTTACCCTCACCTACATACACATGAAGGAAAAGAAAGCAAGCCTTCTGGACACTTACATGTTGCCTTTATGGCTTAGTATGTATGGCCTGTATGCCTGTATGGCTTAATAACAAGGCTTTCTTAGCAGCTTTTGAAAAAGCCAGATTCTGCTTGTGAGCAAGTAAACAAAATCAACACACAAATTTTTGATATTCACGCAGCTACGTAACCAGGTTTTCTAGTTAACTGCTTCCATGCTGCAATTGTTCTGCCTTTACTGTGCCACACTATGGATTTATATGTGTATCCAAATTTATATGCACACACACGATCTTATATGTAATACTCTTGCTATGGCTTCATTCTCCACAGACCCACAATATTGTATTAAATTCATATTTAAAAGAAATTAGATTTTTATTTGAGAATGTGTAACAGCTCATGGCTGTGGCAAAAATTCAGCCCCAAGTCCTGCAGACCTAGTCCAGCATCCAGCCCATTGGAGCTGCTCCCAACAGAACATCCTCAAGTCAGAAAGGCAAAGCCCACTGAAGAGCAATAGACACCATAATGCTGCAGTAACTTATGCCACTCTCCTTGTGGTTGGAGTTTCATGCAAAGACAGAGAAGTAGTTGGAGAGCTGCTTTCCAGCCAGTTGCCCAGGCTGCAGGGATTTATTCCAGCCAAGACACAGATTGTCATTTGTGTCATGGAAATAAAGACATTTTTGAGTTACCATCTCTTTTAGACACGGTGTGAATTCAAGTTCCACGGGAGCTGAATACCTAACTTTGCAAAGCAACTCGGAAAACTCCAGGACTTTTATTTCCTCCAGTGTGCATCCACAGACACACGACTGTGACTAAGGATAAACGAAGGAAATTGAGACTACAGACTGGATTATATTTCTCAGGACAGAGGTCCAAAGTAGCTAACAGAACTAATCTGTTTGTGCAAGTGATATATGATTAGATGTTTGCACAGTTCTCCTAGATGCAAGCAGTGTTTACAAATGCTAAGTATTATTATATGTAAATTAGCTGCCACTGCAGATTTTTTTTCGTTGAGTCAGCAGCTACTCATTCCTTAAACGACGCTCTTGTTCTCAGTTTACTCCTTGATGCCTCCCAAACACTGTTTCCCAAAGGAAGATAATGCCTTTTGCAATTCAAGATCCAATTCATCTGACAGTCGGGGATCGGGTGCACTATACAGGAAAGATAATGAGAATTGTGGATTTGCAGAACACACTGTCCTCTAAAGCTCTTCTCGCATTTACTTAGTATTTTGCCATTTCTTTAGCATCAAATAATGGCCTTAAAACAGACAAGAACTCCAAAAAGTTCTTAAGCAAAATTGTTGTATTGCTATTTTGGATTTTTATTAGGATAGTCAAAAGTTTAGATGAAAGTTCTGTTCCAGACCAACAACAGAACAACTTCTATAAGCCTGGGCAGAAAGGGTGAAAATGCCTTTTGGGAAAGGCAGAAAATAATCACCCTTTCCCCATCTGACTCAACATCCTTCCTGAAAAAGCTGGGAACCCCAGATGCCTCCCAAATCCCTCCTAAATAAGTCATAACTATTGATTTCTAACATTTCAGTCATGTGAGTCATGTCTCACCTATTTCAGTAAGAGCCTTCATGAGTCTGACTCACGAAGCAGTAGTCCCAGTTATGTCTGTTTAGCAGGCTGCAAATGCTGAGCTACAAGACATGCAAACATTTAGTTTCTATAAATTCTGTGGCATCTCAATTTTATCTTCATTATACTTCCACACTTGTTTTTTAAAATAAACATTTATTATTTTTCCCCATTGTTACTAGCTTTGACTACTCCTTACTGATCTAGAGGCCTCCTAAAGTGTACAAGTTTGCTTTCACCAGAAGACTGCCACGAGCTCTCAAAATCAGCATGTGTATTATCACACTATTGATATGCCCAGCAGTTGACATAAATTTTGGACTTTCCATTATATTTATCTTGAAGGAGAGACACTTAAAAACATTTCTTGTATTTCTCTGCCTTTCTTCTAGCATCCAAGGTCCTATCTGTAAGGTCTCCCATAGAGAAGAGCAGTGCTAAGGACGCCACCAGTTCCCTTACTGAGGATGAAAGCAGCCTCTGAACTCATGTTTGAGATGAGAAGGGACAGGCCTATGGGTCAGAGACCTATAGGAGGTTCTTGGGATTTCTAGCAGCACAAGGACAGGTCTGGATCTTCCTTACACAGACTAGCGTCTCTACACAGGACACTTCTGGTTAAGGTGACCAAGTTATGCGCACTTGTGTCCTGCATACCCTCTCCATTCACTTTCACAAACTTGATCTTTAGGAAGATGTTTTGTCGCTTCCATGCTCAGGAGTCAGTGCAAACTTCAAACTCTGGGAATTCAAACTCCCAATTTAAAATCACTCCCCAAACTCCTCGGTTCAGGAGTTCCTCAAGCGACTGATTGCGGTGGGAAGCCTCAGGGCTCATCTCCACCCCCTCGCTAACAGGGAGCTATTAGCCACTCTGAGATTTCACACAGCGAGCCTGATCAAAAACCCAGCGGTCACAGCCACACAAACCTCCCGAGACTTAAAAGAAATGAAAAATGTGGGCTCAGTGCTATTGCAAAATATGCACATACGTGTTCCTCTCCTCCCATGGAGCCGGACGGATAGAGGAAGCATTCGCTTTCTATAGGGAAGCTTTACTATAATCTCTGGGTGGTTTGGTGGGCAACAAAAGTTATGCAGACATAGTGAGTAGTGTGAAACAGTAACTAAAGTTCTTTTAGATGCTTTTTTTCCCCTCCTTTTCCTTTATTTTAGCTTTCCTGTATCAAGTTCTGCATTCGTACAGGTTGCAAATGCTAACATGAGCCCCTGCTACCAAGTAATGTAACTATCTCATATTGCTGGAAGAGAGGAAGAAATGGTTGGAAAGAAAGCATCCAAGCAGAATCCAACATCCCACATTTCTAGCAAGACAGCCTGAAAAGCCCCAAAGTGATACAGATGCAATGATACAGAAGAGCAAAAATAAGAGCCCTGGGGTTAGGGGGTAGGTTTTCAAAATGCACACCCTCATTTTGAAGGTATTGAGGTAAATAACTACATGAATAAAGAACATTGGCTCTCCCACACTGGAGGCTCACCATTTTCTGTTTGAGCAGCATCCCACTAGGGAGGTTTCTTTGACTTCACCAGGATAAGCTTGCAGGGAGATGATTCCATGCATCTCCTCTACCAGGCACAGAGCCCCAAAATTACAGGACTTGCTCGTTGAAATTTCTCTTTCAAAATCAAGGTAATATATGGACTGCAACTGCAATGTACTGCAAAAACAAGCCAGCAGATAAATGGCAAGAGAAAAGCACAAGCCTTATTTGCTCAGAGAAAAAACTAAAAGCAGGTTGTGGCAATAGAGCACAGGGGAAGCCTGCTGTTGTCTTCAGCACCCAGGGATGGCCAGGAATGTTCCCCCCACACCATGACAGCCTCGCCAGAGGAGCAGGGATCACCCTGCCTGTTACCTCCCTCATCCTGGATTAGCTCCATCCTCCTTCACTGGCCTGACGATGCTTAAAACCAGACAAGCATTAAGGTGCTAGCTCAAGAGATCCTGAGACGTGTCCTTTCCTCTCCAAACATGGAAGCGATGGACAGATTAAAATTTGTGCCCCTGCCTCAGGCAGGAGAGTAGTAGAGATGAGAAACACAGAAAGGCAAGGAGAAACATTGAGTAAAAATCCCCCAACATGCAGACTCCAGGTATTTCAGTTGAGGTTATAAGAATTAAAGCATTTTAGTAAAGCCTAGACATTTCTGTTATGCCAACAGAAAGCTCTAGGATATTTACTGAAACTTTGTTTAAAGCAAAATTTTAAGCAAACTATGCCTATATAATGACACTGTCAGCAGCATACACATCTGCAAAGTCTAATGCTTTCAATTACTCCTTACAGGGAAGGCTAAAAAGACAGTTACAGCACAGGCACTTTAATTGGACTCATACCATCTCAACCATGGGTTGACCATCACATGCCTGTGCCGCAAATATTCCTTAACAAGATGATTTTTTAAGAGGTGGAAAAAAAAACCCTCATGATTTGCAAAACCACAGCACAAAAGCAGAGTTGGCAAGTGAGCATCACAGGGCAACACAGCAGCTTTGGATGCAGGTCCCACAAGGGCACCGTGGCACGTTCACTTTCCCACTCTGCTACTCGGAGCCAGTGCAGGACTGTGCCACGCTATGCTGCAATCTGCTTCTGTCCATCTTCAATATCACATTACACAGTAGAAACATACAGAAAGCTGCCTATACGTAATTCTATAAGCATTACCTACATTACGAGCATGTGATTCACGTACATGAATCTTTTATTCACCATACAAAGTCTGTGAAAGAACTAGGCATTCTAGTGGAAAGCTTCTTCCCAGAATACACAATGTCTCCATATATACCACTGCTCTGAAAATGGGAGGCATACTTCCTTGGGAGATAAAAAGTAATTTCATAGCTCTGTCATTTAAAATTTCAGGAAAAAAAAAAGGAGAAAAATTGTAAACGATTGGGGTGAGAAGTTATCTTGAAAACATTCTTGGATGCTTAATACAGGAACACAGAGCTGAAGCTTTACTGTCCCTGAGCTCTATACGATGGGCTCATCACCGTGTTCTTACAGGGATTCAATTAAACCAATTAGTTGCCTCTTTTGCAGAGGTTAGACTATTCTCGCTATGCTACTTTATTGATGTGGAGTTGCATTTAATTCAGAAGGATCACCTGAGCTCTTAATGGAAGGCTTATGTTGGACGTAGGGCCTTCCACTGTCAGGATTAATTTCAATCTCCAAGTATAATTTGGGATTCTAAATGCCATACTTGGAAGATTTCGTTGCAAAATTAGCTTAAAGCTATGTAAGCCACAATCGTTATTAGAAGACTTGAGAGGAACTACATGCATTTAAGGCATACCGAGCACATCTTTAGCATACATTTGCTCAAGCTTTAAAATGCAAGCTCAAGTGAAGTTTTTTCCAACCAAAATCTCCACTCACACTCAAAGAGTGTCTCTAGACATAAAACAAAAAAATAAGCTGCCCAAAATAAGACTCAGAAACCAAATATAACCAACCTTCCCAAATGCTGATCAGGATGCCTATTTTTAATTGATTGTACCAAGTTGATGGTGTTATGACTGTACAGTTCATCTCCAGTTTAATAGTTTGTTGGGACAAGCTCTGTAATGTGACAGAAGAGAAATGGGATCAGATCAGGTGCCTCCTGTAGAGGCCAACCCTTCTGGCTGTGCAGATCTGTCCCTGTAACATCCCCCTGTGCAGTGATGGGGGATACACTGCAGAGCCAGGTCCACGGGCTGGACGTGTGCTCAAGTCAAGGTCTAACTCCCCTGTTCTTTCTAGAGTGACTCTAGTCCAGAGTGACTAAAAGTCAGATTATAGACCAGCTTCACACATACGACAACAAGGCAGAAAACATTTCTCCACCTCAATTTAAGGTATAACGCAGGCTTGCATTTTAGGGCTCCCCAAAGAAAATATTTTATACAGTACTGCATTTATTAGGAAAATATTCCTAACTAGGACAACACACCAGCTGGCTTTGAACAATGTAAACAGACTCCGAGGTGGTTCCATGTAGACAGAGTGGATGAGTGCAACTGCATGAGCTACCAGAGATGAAAGCACAGTAGAGAGCTAACACACACCTGTATTTACAACTGACTCTTCAGCAAGCACACACCAGGGATGTACCAAAAATATAGGTTATCTCGGCTTATATAACAGCCAGTATTCCGCTATAGCAGAAATTACATTAAAGGCATTTTTGTTGCATGTTCTATGTAGCTCTCCATCCTTCCAGACTGCAGGTGGCATGCCCATGGGAAGGGCTGCCTGCTCCATACAGATGTCCAGAAATATCCCTCTACCTTGGGAACTCTACGGGGCGGGAGGGACAGGGACAGAAAGGTGCTGAGCTTGTGTTTTTGATACAAGGCCTGCCTTTAAAAAGAAAAAAAAATCCTCTGATATCATACCTTGCACTAATTTAAGCTTCTCCCATTCTCCTACAGGAGGAGAGAGCCCAGAGCTACCAAACCCAGAGCTCAGTTCCAAAACTGAGACTCACAGACAATTACAAATTAGTGCCTATCACAGCAACAGCTTAAACTTTCAATTGCTACCTACAGTGAAGAGCTAAAGAGGCAGTTAATACTAGCATAGTTCATGGAAGTAACCACTCTGCTCAGGAAATTAAAAAGGAACAACTATGACCCAAAGAAGTATTTCATATTAAAATGGAATATATCATTTTCACGACTGAATACATCACGAACAACCCATAAATCCTCACAAATATATGCAGTTCTACGACTGTTCATTACCGATTTTTACGAGGTAGCAAAACTTGCAGAGTATTTCACAGTCATCAGTGGTGACCTCTTTTGAGCCCCCAACATTCATTTTGGCTTCTGCCATTCAGCCCCATCCCCTGCCAGGCACAAACAAAAGCCACCCCCAAGCGAAGAGCACTTCTTGGGCCTTCTCCCTCGCTCCTCTGTGACATCCCATCCAAGGGGCAAACCCAAGCCCATTTTAAAAGGGCCTTTGAGCTCACTAACGTCATCTTCCTTATTGTTCAAAGGGTAGCACATTGGTCAGAGCTCCGCTACTCAAAATTTCTGAGCTACTTTTGGATTCATCACTGACACAGAGGGAGATGTCCAAAATCTGGGTCTTACTATACAACATTGTAAATGGGGAAACACTACAAATCCAAATTTTTCCCTCTCTTTGTGGTAGTGTCAAAGACTACAGAAGGTGGAAAACAAGCAGAAACTCTAACCACCCCCCTTTTTCTTTTTTCATTTCTTCAAAGAATTCCTCCTCTGTAACTAAAACAAACAAAACCACTCGACTGCTACACGATACAATTGAAAACCGATATGTTGCATGAAAAAACAAGTCAAGAAATAAGGGAGAAATGGCTTGGGGAGATACATCTTTTCATCCTTAGCACTGCACGTTAACAATGTACACAATCCAAGACTTGTACTTCAAGGAAAAGCAGCAGTTACTTCTTGCCAGAAACAAAAACATTTCTTTTGGAGGGGAAGAAAATAAAAGATAAAGCCCCCATTTCCCTTTTCATACATATTCATTATTTAGCCACAGTGGAAGGGAGCCTGGAGAGAAGCCAAATATGTGCTGCACATACGCACCAACATTACCTGGGCCCCTGGCAATAGGCAGAGACTGAAATATGGCTCCTATTTTGCTCCCAAACATCATTTTTCTTGCCATTCTGCTGACTGCTGCAGAGGTTTGAAAGCCCCTCTCCCTTCATCACATACATACCCTCATCTGGGAGGAACGTACCTCAGCCACAGGGAGCAGCAGAGGCTCTCGGAGCAAATTCAAGGCAGAGAGCACGGATTTGATCAGTGCAGAACAGGAGACAAGCACGGAAAACCATTTGCTAAAGGGAGCTTCAGGTGGTGACCCTTGGTCTTAGCAGCAGCACCACAGACCTCCTCAGAGGCTGGAACCTCTGAGGTTCACCATCACCATCAATATTCACTACAAAGAGGAGTTTCTTTTCTTTCTTCTCCTAAATCTTAAGCTTCCACAAACCCTGGATATACCCAACTCCAGCACATACCACAGATTATGACAATACAACAATTATCAAAGTGGGATAGCAAAGTTTACCAACAATCCCTACTACACACTTTATATTTCAAGTCAGTTCTAAAAGCTGGCAAAATTTCATTTTACCTGCAAATAATTAAAGTCTGCAGTGCCAATCTGTAATGTGCTTATACACAAAAAAAGGCTTGAAAGGAAGAAAAGAACCATGAGATATAATTTTATAAACAGCACTTCCTCACAATGGAAAAAACCTATAAAGAGCTATTCTGAATTAGATGAAAAGTGTTGTAAGTAAACACTAAGAATATTTTTGCTTTTTTTTTTGTGTTTACAGAATCATTCGCTAAAGGAAGGAGCAAGACTCACAAAGGAAAGGGAATTAACATTTGTTGACATTTTACTGCTTTTAGTTTTTATGTAAACTCGAAGCAATTAAATTATGTTTAAGACATTTTTGCTGTAAGTAGTTTCCATTTACATTCCTAGAAATAGTAATCCAACTATTTTATTGCATTGTTGGGAGCCCTGTAGCAACAGACCAAATATTTAGCAACAGCTCTGTTTGCCATCTCGAGAGCTGGAAACCAAAGGCTTGAATCAATTTAATTGCATCAGTGTTTCGCAGCTACCGCACCAGAATGCGTTGTTCTCGAGTTGAAAGGGTCTATTCCTACCTCCCCCCATAGCAGTCTCTAAATAAACCTATAAATCCCCTTTCTGTAGCACATGAATTATCAGTAACTTCAAAATAAATGAAGACAAAAATGGTTGAATATTTAAACGTGTAGCAACTCCATCCCATGATAGATCATTTCAGACCAAAATTCATTTTTTTCTTTGATATCTACTACTGCTATAAACTTCCAGTTTATCATATAACATTACAATTTATGGTATAACCAGCTTGTGTACTGACTATAAACCCTTTGTCAATGCCACTGTAAAGACTTTATAGTCCATAAATAATAGAAGAGCGATAGTATCTATCCTTCTTATTTTGCTCAGTGCATCCAGTATATGGGACTCTAAACATGTCAGAGGATTTGCCTGTTTTACATACTAACATAGGTTATGCAAAAATAAAACCAGGTACATTTCTCCAAGTATTCAGCTTACACAAATCCCGTTCAGAGGAGCTCAAGAGTGGGAGCCTGCTCTTGCGTGTTACAACCCAAGCACAAAGAATAAACACGCAAATAATAGACTTAATTTAGTGCAGAATTCATTTATGGACATGGACCAAAAAAATTAATTTACCGGTTCCTAAATTATTAAAGAGAAGGTGGATTTTCTTCACACATAATTGCTTAGGGAATTCACTTAGACCTCTGCATCTAGTATAGCCACTTTCCCAGTTCTCCCCGATGCACAGACTCAGTTAGGAGACACCTTTCTTTTGCATTTTAGTGACTCACGGCCCAAATTCAGCACATGTTCAGCTTCCATTCCCTCTGCAATTCCCCAGGCAGCTTCCTGGCACGTCCCTTCCCTACGCAGGAAGTCACGCATGGGTCTTGTCCTCACCTCTCAGGGTAGCCCTTCTAGCTTCTGCTACGTGCACAGACTCCCGTGGAGGGAGGACTGCCTCGACTGTCCCCTTCCATAGCCACAGGCATTCCTCAACATGCCAGATTACTCCCTTAGCACATAACATTTTCCACAGTCTGTTTTTCTCTCCTTCCTATCACATCCTTCCACGTGTGGTGGCAAGAGCCCTTCTGGCAGAGTCTCCACCCACAGATTCTCAAAGCAAACTTCTTATTCACGCTCACACAGTCCCCTGACACATCCCTGTTGTCTTACACCGCTTTATGTCCTTACCTCTCTCATCATCTCCCAGGAGAGGGCATATTGACACCTTTCCCACCACAAAACAAGGATGGGGTGAGGACCTCCTCCTCTTTCCTAGCTCCACGAGCAGGTAAAGCCTGGCCCCTCTTTCTTTTCCACACTTAAGCAGCACAAGGCTGGTTGGGTGAACTCTGAGGTGCTTATTGCAGTTCTCCACAAGATCACATTTCCCAAGTTCCTCCAATACTCGGTCCCCCTTCATCACTGCTGAGCCAAGAGCAGGTGATGAAAAACCCCTGCGAGTAGACACAGCACATCTTTAAAAGTTGATGTATTCAAATATCTTCATAGAGAATACGACACAATAAGTCTCAGGTGAAGCCTTTGGGAATTCCAGGGAAAAGGCTGCCTAATCTCCAGTTAAACAGGCCTATTATCTCTCACTCCCCATGAGAAAGTGAAGCAGAACTGATTTGATTAAGAGCAAATTAACCTCTCTAACACAGCTACCCAGGGTTTTACACCTGTCACTTTAGTATGACAATTTATATTTATTCAAAAAGCCATGAGACAGTAAATTAAACATTGCCCTAATTAGAAAAATGTCATATGTTACAGTGGGGGAGCAAACTGAACTCATTTTAAACAGTTCTTGTGCAAAGTACCTTTGAGTACAGCATTAACCCAAGTAGAATCAATATTTTTACACAGTCACATCCAAGCCAAAGGCCATCATTGCATATTTGAGGCTGCGTCTATCAACAAGCCTGGATTATACACAAAATTCACCATAGATCCTTATGAGTGTAGGAAAAGCCATCAACAGCTGAGCTACTGCACATTCTAGTACTATCTAGTACCTCAGCATTTCAAAAAAAAAAAAAATGTAGAATATAAAATTTTAGGCTTACAGAAGAAAGCCTTATATAACTTAGAACCATCTTTACTAACTCGCATGCTCACTTGAGACGAAGACTAAAGGCAGTATAGAAAATAAGAGTCTAAAAATATTCCCTTCCTAAAGACTTCAGCAGAGCTTGATCATGTCGCAGAGTGACATGTTCCTTGTGGGAGGGTTTCCTCCTGAAGGAAGTTTCTCAGCACCTTGACAACGCCAGAAAGATGACAGTTGCTATGAATTTCAGCAACCTCGCCACTGTTTTTGGCTTTTTTTAAAATCATTGCAGGCTTCCTAACAGTTTTAGCTCTCTTGCTCTAGAAAAGCAGTCTGAATACTGTAATTATGACACGGATAACTCTTCTGACACATAGAGGTTATACACAAAAATCCTTTCCACTTACATGGAGGAAAACCTAGTATAATGAGGCTATGTGAAGTCTAACAGGAAAATAATTAGTCCATTACTCCCAGCAATAAGTACTGGCCATACACATTTGTTTAACTTGCTAATTGGAGGCCAGAATTTTTATGCATGTGTTTCTTGGGCTGGCACAGATTTAAATAGATAACTTCAAAACCAGAGTCATCAGTAGCAGAAATGAAGAAAACCATGAGATTTGCAATTGCTTGTTGATATCTATGCAAGAACAAGATCCATCAGACAATTCTGCAATTGTTCTTGTTTCACTTCAAACAGGAAGAGTCTCCCAATAACTTTTATACAGTCTAAAGGCCACTAAATAGAAGTCCTTCAAAATATAGTGTCACAGATAACCATTTGCTTTATCTGTAATTTTCAAGCTTCTAGGCTTTATGATCAAAGGCTTAGCACTATAAATGTAAAGATCTGCATTACTTTTTGAAATGACCTAGCTGTTAGGGCCTGCCTGATTTGTTAGTTAAGCCACAGCTGTCCCCAGTGAACAACCTTGTGTTTCCTCCTTACTTCTTAAATAAGGGCTGCAGAGCTCAAAACTGCAAGACAGATAAAAGATGTACAGATTATCTGAAAACAATACATTACAGCCAGTCTGCCTTGCCATCAATCCTCATTTACAACAGAGATAATGGTGCCAGGAATACATTGCCTCAGTCATTCGATTTTGCTCGATTCTGGTTCAGTTTTATTTCATTCATTTTAACATTATTTCAATTTTAACATTTTTAAATATTTTTGCAATACTTTAGGAGTAACGTGCAGTGCAGCATATGGGTAGAATATCCAGAATACTCAATACAGAATGCCTCTACTGGTGTAAAATATATATATATATATATACACACACACACATATATATATTTAAGGAGCTCATGTATATATAATATATATATATCTATATGCAGTCAACACTGGTCAAGTTTCTCCTCTTAAGTGCCCAGTCAGAAATCCCTGCTCATACACCCACACATCAGCTCCCGTCCAACACTGGGACTCTCACCCATCGTGCCCAGCTCCAGAGCAAGCCCAAATGGATCCAGCTCCTGCAACCTCTCCAAAAAACACGGCACTCCAAATAACAGCAGCAGATTCCAACCGTCAGACAAAGCAGCAACACATCCCACAAACAGGAGTGATTTTACAGTAATTGAGAATTTAAGTTTGTGTTTGCGTTAGGAGCTTGTGGATCAGCAAGGAAAAAGTAGAAATAAACTCCTAAGAACTTATGATTTAATGGTTGCAAAGAACAGAGTTATGGATCATCCGAGAATAACAGATTTAAAACAAAACAAAAAAAAATGTTTTTACATTAAAATTTTAGGAACATGAAGCCTTTGGGAAGAAAAGAATAAAAGAAAACGCAGAAAGGGCATCTAGTTCATACTCAATATATGTATCATTAGCAAACTCCTAAGGAGATAACAGCAAAAAGTTGGGAGAAACACAGGCACACCAGCCCTGTGATACAGTAGATTTGCTATTCCTTTTGGGAAAGCAACCACACAAATGAGAAGGAGCTGCAAGAGTAACAAAAATAGCTCCCTACAAAAAAAAGCATAATCAACCAGCAAGCTCTTTCCCCGAGGTACTTTCAGCCTATAGAAATCTAATGTTCCTGGAAAATTAGACTGCAAAACT